>JAOWAP010000083.1:0-10182 GCA_028565235.1 Hypoxylon lenormandii
TGTGTAAAGGTTAGCGGCTGGACCTGAGGAACCGTTGCGCAACTTACATTTCCGAGCGATTCTCCCAGATATCGAAGTGGAGACCATCGTCCCGGCGTGTGGGTGACCTTTGGTTTTGTGACCGTAACATGTATCGGTTTTCGCCCCTATTCCCGCATTCTCTAATGATTCTTGATATGATAATTTTAGCCTTATGTAATCTACCTTGCTGGGTCTGGCTGATGCCCTGGTGATCTCAGTAGAGGGAGAGGTCACTTGGCTAATTCTCTAGGTTTAAGGCAACTAACGCTATCACCTCCACGTTAGTGACCTAGCCCTTTTGACTATGGACTGACTTATTGATGGGGGTTTGAGCATGAAGGTTTTATTCCTGCGTGTACACCCGGCCCTCAGCAGTTAGGTTAAGAGCTCCTTGCGTAATGACGTTGTTGTCATCGTATGCCTGAGACTGGTTCGCATCGTGACAGGCACTCGTAAACGACGGAAACTCTAGACAAGGCATAAACCACCTATATTGGTAGTAAAATCGACGGTATTGATGATTCGATCATAGGTAGCACCTATGGTAGAGTCTATCAGAGCGTAACGTTCCTTCCTACCTGTTATCAGAGTTCTCGCGTTTCGACCCGTGACCCCTTGGACGAGGGAGTTAGCGGTGTTGGTCTGGATGGGAGGAGTAGGTTCGGAGGACAAATAAATTTTGTGCTTTCGTGTACATGGAGCTATTTTCTCATAGGTTCTATAGTTCCTTGTCCAACAACGTTGTTGTTTTCGAGCTTTTTGGTTTATGTCGTGAAGCCAATGTTAGACTGGAAGCGCTAGCTACAGAAGTGAGTTTATTCATAGATATTGCTTCATGTTATAGGGTTTCGTCATAACTTATCAGCAGACGATACGTATGCTCTAGGTAAGCAAGGGACGTCCGGACTATTGAACTGTATCGAGGACATCCAAATAGGTATAGGCGGTAGGCAACTAAAGAAGGATGGTTTACGTACTACTCGCTATGTCACGCTACACCTTTGGTAGCTCTTCATATTTTTTGATAGGATGTTTACAGAGGTACTTAGACAAAACTATACAAATTTCTAGGGCTTAGGTTGGTGTTCTGGCTTGGACAACTTCCCAGTGAAGCTTCTGAATTGTGAGTAGGATAATTATGCAACTAGTGGGGCGTAGACTATTATGTAACTGCATGTGCATATGAGCTGAATGACAAGGGGCGGTGAATGATTGAGCTAAGCTAAGCTAAGCTAAGCTTCCAGACGAACGGTGGGGCATTTCAACGGCCAACTCAGCCTAACATGCGCCTTATTACGCCATTTGCTTGGATGGGCGGGTGATGGAGCGATGGTTCGTATGTACAAATGCATATGTACATACATGGATGAGGTACACGTGCAACCTTTCCAAAAGCACATGCCTTTTTCAGAGAGTAAAAATTAAGGCTAGAAAATATGTGCGTGTAGCACAGTTAAACTCTACATTGACTCTTGTCATTTTTTTCCATTTCCTTTTTTTGTGTCTACATCAAAGACGTTGTGTGATTTTCTCTTTCTCTCTGCTGTAACCTTAGTGTAGTGAAGATCGAATTTACCTAAGGTACCGCACGTTTGCGAACACTCATTAAATCAGCCACGTGCAGATAAGCGATAAGACACCTGGCAGCTTCAGGTCAAGCGTGGAATTGTTCGCCTACGAAATAATCTCTCTTATCTTATTAGTTAGCATCCATTAGGGCCACCTCGATCGAAAAAAAAACTTATGGTTGGAAACCTGCCTAGGGGAGAACACCAGAACACCAAAGACCCCTCTTCCCGACGCGACGACATCCTACCAACCATCCGCAAACTCCTATTCCCATGATCTCCCCCAATTTGATCATCTCGTAGTGACGCGCTCGGATACCGCCAGCTTTTCATTTTTGATCTCGACCACGAACACGGTCTCGATCAACCACCACGGCATTCTCCGAAGACGAAGACGAAGGCGAACACTACACAATACACAGCCCTGGCTGAAAGCCTCGCTACCTCGGCGCGGCAGCAGCCACCACCGACGCGCCCATGTGGTGGTTCTTTCGCATTATTTCCAGTTCCGTCTTCCTGCTGACCATAGTCCTCTCCATACCCATATCCTTCGATGTAGGCGGACGCGATAGCGGGCTGGCTTACAGCCTTTCGCTCTTCTGCTTCTACTTCCTATACAGCGCAGCCAAGCTCGCTACTCCCGAGAAGTCGCGCATACGCTGGACCCTTACCAAGTTCCTCCAGACCTTCCAGTGGGTTTTGATCCCCGGGCTTCTGATATGGTCTCTGCACAACTTCGCCGTCGATGCGAATAGCACCGACTGGGTGTCGAAGACAATAGGCGGGCTAGGCAGCCACAAGCATACTACTTGGTCGGATTGGTTTTTCGGCAATGGTGGCCTTATTGAGTCGGTCACTCTCGGTGGTTGGGACAAGACGTTGCGATACTCGAGTCCCGTCTTCCAACTAGCTGAGGGCTTCTGCACGTTATTGGTCATCCAGGCTGCAGGCCAAATTTCCAGATGGCTTGTGAACCGGGGAAGAAGTGATACCTGGGTCGTGAGTTGTCCTATTATTTGATGCTGCATCTTTTTACCATTACCATCTACTAACTTGTTTTGTAGCTCATTCTCTTGATCCTGTCGGCTTCTATAATCGCCAGTGCCGTCTATTTCCTATGGCGGGTTGCGTTGTTCCCTTCTATCAGTAACGTCGATGCGACACTCATTGGTGTAACGGTCACCTCTGCAGTTTTCCTCTGTGCCATAGGAATTGGCACCGGCCGTGGAAACCCTGTCGAATCGTCTCTACTCTTCGCCTACGTAGTCCTATGCGTCTACCAGATATTCACCGACTACGTTCAGTCGCCTGAGGCCCAGGCAGCAGCGGAGCAAGCCGCCAGCCAGCCAGAATTCCCACCCTTACCTCCTATCATAATGGCAAGCTATTCGACCCTCCTGCACCTATTCAGCTTGCTACCATCGGCCGTGTATTCGTCGCTGAGCTTTCTCTATGCGGCATTTCAGACTATCGCACCTTCGGTCATGACCTCATTGATCTACCGACTGATCGTGTTCTACTGCGCAACTCGCATCATTCCAGCGATCCGAGAATCCGGTGCCAGGGCCCTTATGCAAGAACCTTCTTTAGACGACTCGGACGAAGCAAACCGTCTTCTAGGCTTCCTCTCCTGGTTTTCGCCTTCGATTCTCATTGCCGTCTACACGAGCCTCTTATTACAACACTTTTCTACCAGTAACAGCGAGGAAGGTTGGACGCTCCGGCATGGCGATGCAGGAGGCAACGTTTGGCGCTGGATCAACGTTGCTGCTACGATGGGTCTCTATGCTGTCGAGTTATATCTTGGCAACGATGATACGGATGGGGGCTTGGTTAGCCACTGGAAGGTGGACTAAGCCAAAAGCCAGCATTGTTGGGTTGGGGCCTAATCCGAAGAATGGAACGTAAGAATGAGGTATCTTTGCCTGTGGTATAATGCGGATTCCGTGGCAGGTAATAGGGAGCTCATTGGGAGGGTGAGTCGCATATATTCTGACCTTTGCCGTGTGCGATTCGTCGTTACTCTTGGACGTTGTTAGCACGATACGGAAGCGTAGGTCCATCGGCTTGGGAAACGAAGGGTCACAGCATTTGGCGTTAGGGGCATTAGGGGCCGTATACCAATTCATTGAATTCGACCATATTTTTATTTGTTGTTTATGAGGCAGTACTTATGCTCAGCTACGTCGACTTACGCCCAACTGAGCTAGGCGTGATATGCATACCTAGGTACATATGTATAATGTACGCGGAAAAGGTGCCTTCCTATCTAGATACATTTTATGGAGTATCGATAAATGGCTTGCTAAGAGGGGTAAGCCGTCCTAGAAATACCTAAGAGTGCTAAGAGGTGCGTTTCGTCGTACAAACTACATGTACCTAACATGAGGGTAAATTCTCTCAAAGGAGAAAAAAATACATGGGCAGATTCCACTGCCTCCCATGTCATTTGATGAGCCTCATATAAGTTGAATTGTTCAACCTAGCAGCCTAGTCAATATGCCTTGGAGCATTCATACGGATACCAGCCGCTGAATAAAAAAGGAAAAAAAGACCCTCAGCCTCGATCATAGCGCAGATGGCGCATCAAATGTAATGTAACGCCGGGAGCCTCGTCTGTAGTGTGGCGCAGGTTTGCTGCTGGTCTTGCAGATAGAGACCCGCTTGACGGAACAAAAAGCAGCAGGCTCTGGCGACGATATATCCTCTAGTTTCTTCTTATTTTTTTTTCAGATATAATTTTTCGTTTGGCGGCATTTAATTCCTTTATTTCTTCTTGTTCGCTCGCTCGGGTCATCTTAGGTTCGTCGTTGGAGTGTTGTTTACATGCTTCGGTTTTCGAAAGCAATGGGGTCGATCTCATTGAACAACTTGACGCAGAAAAAAGGCTGTGCCGAGGAGACTGAGAGCCACGACCACCACGGTCATCAAAATGACCCGGACTATAATGAAATGATCGCGGATGGAAGACTCAAAGAGGCCAAATACGAAGAGTATTTTAGCGGGGATATATATGAGGAGCAGCCTTCTAAGTACGAGTCGGAATGGGAAATTAACTCGTTCGTTTTCCCCGAAGGACATATGAGTTTGGTGGACTCATGGCTGACTGACTTCAAGGGCCGATATGCCATATCTCTCGCGCCTCAAAACCTTGCAGACGACTTGGCCGCATCTTCGTCACCTCAGACAGTGGATGGAGGTAACCACATCACCCGACAAATGGCAACTTCTGAAGCTTTTATCATCCGAGAGGTTGAGCAGTGTTCGATACGAGAGAGCCAGGCGGACCAATGTTGCGGTGTTCGATTTTGTTCCTAACGAACCAGCTCCAAGTGAGAAGCCAATCAAGACCAGGGACGAACTAGAACGCCACCTAAAAGACACGCCGGTGCCCAAGGATGCGACTCGATTATATGTAGTCGAGGACCTTTCGAGAGACGTTATCGAGCTCTTAGGTTCTGAACTCGATATTGACCCTCTCTTCTTCCGAGAGCACATCAATGATTACACGTGGTATAATACCCGAGACCCGTGGGTTGAGCTCCCTGATCTGGACATCGTATCGCGATCTCGGCCATATTTTCATCTAGCATACATCCAACCGCGTTACTTCAAGAACAAAGAAAGCTACAAGAAAGCGATAAGGCAGGCCGGGCTATTTAACGTGCTTCGACGACTCGATGTTGACCTCGAGCATACATCTCGATTCGACAAGGAAGAAGCAACTGTCGCCCTTGTTAGGAGCAAGGTGTCGTTGTGGATTCGCGAAGCTACCGGTGATCAACCGGCCATTGGTAAGTTGTTGTATACCCTCAGACACGTATACATATAATAGATGTACAACATGTAACACGTCGCTGATAAATGCAGGCGTTCTTCTTATCGACCCTTCGATAACGGAAGGGTACCCTCTCTGGAGGGGATACCGGCCGTTTATGAACTCGCCGAAACCCAGCGATCCGACGTCTTATCCTGCGGCGCCCAAAACCACTCTTTTTGAGGACTTGCTTTTCTGGATTCAGCAAACGTCGCAAGAGGACATCAATGCAATCCAAACCAATCCTAGGGCCATGGCATTCCGGGCCCTGCAGATCATATGTGCAGAATGGCTAACTCTAAGCCGGTACATCACAGCACGGTTGGGCCAAATCGAGTGGGAGATCGAGAGGCCGGACTTCCGAATTGTGAAGCAAGACGGAAAAGATACCATGAATTTCAACACGTCGCTCCAGAAGCTCCACACGTGGCGTCGTCGGCTTCCGCTTTTCAGAGACATGGTCTCCGAGACCAGGAAGAAGCTCTTCCGGGACGAGGATCCCGGCACGGCTCCGGCTGACTGCATAGGTCAGCTGCGCAAGGACTTCGGGATCGTGGCGGGGCACGTTAACGACCTGCTGTCGCGGACGGAGCGGATCGTGACGGTAGCCACGGCGGTCACGGCGATCGAGGAAAGCCGGCGAGCCGTCGAGCAGAACAAGGCGCTGGGACGGCTGACGTACCTGGCGGTCATCTTCGCGCCGCTCAGCTTCGTGTCGAGCTTCTTCAGCATGTCGGAGGACGTGGCGTCGCTATCCCAGACCATCTGGATCTATTTCTGCGTCGCGGTCCCCATCAGCGTCATCGCCTTCCTGCTCGTCGACAAAAACTGGACCGACAACATGAGGGGCGCCTACCGGAAGACGGCTAATGCTAAGCATAAGGTCAGCCACCACGATCATAGCCACCATGATAATAGCCACCGACGAGTTGTTTACTAAGGCATGGTCAACAATTTCTTTTCTATCCTACTATATAATGACGACCATAGTGGAACCATTTAGGCACGGGAAACGGGTATAGGGAAAACGGGGGAAGGCATGGGAACTATGGGTGTGTACTTGGGTATTATGTGGGTTAGAAAGAGCATTGATACGGATCGTTATGAATTACGACAGACAACGACATGAAGGTAGCATCGCATCGCTTGGTCCAGTCTCATTTAGAAGTCGGGTCAAATTGTAACTAAACTGACACCCCCTCATGATATATCTTTTAAGCGTCTCATACCATCCTCCAGGCATGACTCGCATATAACTAAGACTGCTCAGGTAGCTTGTCAGGACGAGATCTAACCCGTGTCTCCTAGATTCGGTACGGAGAAAGGAGAGGGGCGAGGCTTACGTTGAGAAGGGTATATATCCTTACCGAGACTAGAATGTGCTAGTTATGGTGCGGATAAGGCGCGAGTGTATATGTCAGGCAGAGGTCATCGCTCTGAGAAATGGCCTCTTCTTAGACCCAATAGATATTGTATAGAAAAATCATGTCCTTTTGCTAAGCGTCCAGATCCCGGAAACAACATGACACGATTTCGATAGCTCACGTCCCAAGATAATTGCTCTCGGGGTCACGGGGAAAGCCTTGAGTACGCTGGTATCAACGCTATTTATCATCACATCTTTTTCAGAATGCTGGCAACATAACCTCGCTCGGAGGGTCGCGGCCCGTCTTGTTGGGGAGGATTCGTCTTCAACGTCTCTCAGGATTGCCTGCGAAAGTCATATACCTAATGTATCACGGAGTTAAAAGGTCGCAGGCTTCCTTTGAGCCCCCATTCCGTACCTAGGTACATAAGCAAGGCATCGAACCCGTTTCCTGATTTGTAAATGCACCGAAGACTTACACTGGGACCTTTCTACCTGCTTCATATAGGAGTTCTAATCCGGTGAAGCTATCGGCATCTCGCAGCTCCCCGATGGGGTAATATACTATGGAGAAGAATGTTTCATTGAATGCCCCAGCTAGTGAGGCGCATGAATCGTGGCCTCCCTCGTGGCATCCTAATGTTGGTAGATACGCTGAATTACTAATGTGATCACGCTGAAGTTCGAAGGATACTACCATAAACTATTATAGTGGCCGTAAGCACCAGGCAACGCAATAATCCAATCGCGTGTCGTTGTTTTCTAAGCTAGATAGTCGATGACCAAAATTACCAAGGAGAAGGGATGAAAGGTACGTAGTAGGAAACCTAATAATTGGTTGCAACGCAACGCATGAAAACTGAACTACTCCTCGGTCCGCGGTAGTCCGCTGTCGCTACACCTAAGATAAGACGGACTCCCGACTGTCCAGCCGGGTAAGATGCCACATACTATACCTATACGATAGCTTATTAGGACGAAACTGAAAAGTTGTGCCCTACAGAAGCATGTTTGGCCAGCTACTATAGCTAATACCATCCCTAGGGAGAGACCAGCGTAACTAATTGTAGGGCTGTGTAACCCAGTGTTCAGACGAAGAGGTGACGAGCTCAGATGGAACGGCCACATGGCTCAATTTAAAGCTTAGCACTAACAAGATGCCAACGTGGGAGGATTGGCTTGGTCTTATGCTTCGCATGGCTTACGCATGGCCACGCAATCGCCAGAGATCAAGGCATCTAGGTACAGACGAGAACGAGGACCAGACGGAGATTCCCTCAGACGCATACCTTATCGCCGGGCTCTGAGGATTGAGGATTTGACGGTGCGATTGATTTGATTGGGCAATGGAGACAAGAAGTTTGGAGAAACTCCGATGCTTTAGAGCTCTTTTGGAAAACAATGAAAAGCACCACACCGACTTGTAACCTCATTCTTTCACACATTCACGTCTCGAATTTCAGTAGAATCGCTTTGAAGATCCCTCCCCCAACACTCAAGCGAATGAAGATCCCGCGACTCGTGAAGGGGTTCTCCTTTTCCTCTACATATTACGGTACATACTGAGGGCTGTCAGGGTTCCGCTTGTTCTCGAACCGAATGGAACCAAGCCAAGCAAATAAACCATGTGAATAATATCCAGAAATAGGAAAGGGGATGACAAGAATGATTCGCCCTGGAGTTTTGTTGGCCGACTCGCTAAACCCATTCAGGGCTAGAGGATCCCCGGGGATGGTACGGATCGATGTCTGGGGTAACTTGGCTCGGTACTAGTTCCCACTCTGCCACTGTAGCTCCTCTTTGTTACCGCAATAGCTTTCTGTAGCTTCTGGTAGCTTTTCCACCCTCGGCTCCCTTACTCTCAACGGGTGGGAGGAGACAGGGTGTAGGGTAGAGCAAACGTGCCGACGTGTCGGTGAGGCAGCCCTAATATGGAATTCTCTATTGGTTTCCTCGTTTTCCCATCACCCATCACCTTTCACCCCTTCCCGTTGACACAAACAAATGCGACCCTCTCTGCCTCTTTGCATAGTAGGATCTGCCAAATGCTGGTAATCTCTCTTCTCCACCCCATTGACGCTTTTTAGGTGGATCTTGTTTTACACCGATACTGTCGCCTGTCACTTTTGGTTCTCATTCTGATGCTAAACTTGTTGAATCGTCGCCGTCTGACAAGGCTTGCGACCCGTTCAAACTATGGCATTCCATCTTGGCCCGTTTCAAAACACTATTCCATTAGTGTAATGCCTATGCATCTTGGCAAACAACGCCGTTGGCCTCACCGTCTCAGCCATTGTGTAGACAATGGCTGGCTGAAGGCTACGGTAGGTATCCGTCATACTAGCTATGTATGTAGATGGGACGAGCAGACGGAAGGTCGCCTGATCTTCGACGCCAACCACGCAAGCTTCCCCAGTATGAGGCATGTATCGTATGTACACCATATGCATATATGTACATAGTATGGGTATGGGCATAAGTATGGAGAAGAACAAGGGAGAAGCCACCAATCTGCCGCTCTTGGCTCTTTATATCCGACTTGCTCGCTTTAGTATTGTGTGTAAATTCCGTGTTGGCGTTGTCACACCGAACGAATCACGCTCGAGATAAAGGAGACGGTCGATCCGTCCCCTCAGGTCTGCATAGAGCACCACACCAGCACCCATCAGAATTCCCCTTGTAAGCTCATCTCACCCCCGGACGTCCGATCCTCGCGACCTCAACAATACCGTGTACCCTAGGTTACATACCTACATACCTTAGCTACCTTCAAGTACCTATCTACCCTCCCATCGTCCCTAATTCCCCTCACCCCCATCTCATCCCTTCCTTTGTTCTCGTTTCTACTTGTATCAAGCCATTGAACCTTCCTATCAATCCAGATCGTCGTCTGGACCTCCTAAAACTCAACCTCCATCACCAAGAAAACTTGAACAGCGAAGCTTGTTCCTGACACTAGTCGTACCTGTAGCTCTATAGCTTGATACGATACATAGCTCCAGACATGGCCGGCCCCCGCCTTACAGCCCCAGCAGCTTCCAAGCTCGTCCGCTCCATCAGCACCACGACCGCAGCCGCCGTCCCCAAGTCGTCCACGCTCCTCGCAACCTCCAGGAGCACTGCTCCGCTGTCCAGAAAATATGCGGACCTCCTTAAGGAGCGGAATATAGACCCCGACGTAAGCCCTATATCTCTTTGCGTGACCGTATATCTATAGTCGTAACAGAAAAGGTTTGAGAGAAGACAATAAGTGACTGACGGTCCAATCAGCACCCCCGTCATCTCTACACCCGTAGCTCGAACCGCCCGCATCCTCCTCCCCGCACGGTCCGCCTGATGCAGACCTTCACGTCGAGCGCCCCGCGGGACGCTGCCAACGCCGTCACCATGGACAACATCGTGTTCCCGGG
>JAOWAP010000084.1:0-10180 GCA_028565235.1 Hypoxylon lenormandii
CGATCTTATCTTACCCAACTATTAAGTTAAAAATTACAAAAAAAGCTCTTAGTAAAGCGAGATACCTAAGTAACCGAGCGGAGCTTTTCTGGATTTTATCTTTTATTTTGTTGCTGTTAAATGCGTTGTTGAAAGTAAATAGTACCCCCTGATATGTTAGTGAGCCGAGTCATTTTTTCTGACGCGGATCTGGCACACTGCGGACTATACACCTTGGCGATTCCTAAACCACGGTTCACACAGAAGTGGCTAGCCGGCTCCCCGGGACTTGCGGAGCTGCTTACATTCGGAGGCCGAGACGGCTCCGAGAAGAACTACCAACCTCGATCGCAGATATTTCGAACTCCTGCCGGTCACTTCAGATAGACTAATCTCCTTGCTTAAAACATTACCATAACTACCTCCTAGGTAGATAGGAAGGACTGGTATACATGATAATTGTCAACCTAGGCACATATCTACTAGGTAAGTAGATACATGCTGTAAATGGCATTAGGTAGCAAAACGAAAACTAGCAATTTCCTCTCCTACTTCATATTCGCATCCAGTCAGAATACTCTTTAAGAAGGTAGAATAAACTGCCTGTAGGTAGGTAGTGAGGCCTCTATATCGAGCAACCGATCGTACATACCTGGTTATTAGCGTTCTCCTGTGCAGTTCACACGAGAGGCCTTCTAGCTTGGATATATATTTCTAGTCAGCTCGGAGAGGTAATGCTGGAATTGAAGAATAAATAGTCTGACCCGATTAGCTTCGATACCTCTTTCTAACATCACCGTGACTAGTGGTAGGCAGATCCCTTTACATGGGTACATATTCCTGACGATGGCTTGCCGATGTCATCCAGAGAGGATCGGCTGACACTAAGATGACTATCAGTTCGATCCGATTCATATACCAATTCTATGCAAGTTCTAGCCTCCCATTTTTACAACTCCTATCATTCGGCAATTCCATTTTATCTTCGCAACGCTTATGTGATACATGTTGGGCTACTTTGACTAAGACACCCGAAGCTACCGAATTCAGGAACCCCAGAACCACGGCTCGATATTGGTCTTCGGCGTACTATCCGAGATTATCAATACAATCCACCATCCATCAACCAATAGTCCGTGAACACCATCTAAGAAGTTTTTTTTACAGTTACTAGGAACACCTCTTGCCTCCACCCCAGGAGCCAGGTAGGTAGGTACCTAGGCATCCAGATCTATCATATTGGAGGGTTCCGCGTTCAAGTTAAGAAGGTCATTGTATATGATCATCGAAGATGAGTTTACAAAAGATAAGCAGTGAAATGAGAAACTGGCTATTGGATCTGCAGCGGGGGCAGAGGTGGCAAGTTACAACTGAGGGTGTGTTAGTCATTAGATACACAGGGACAAAACAACTCAGATAGCACTATATAGAAAGCAGACAATAATAGTATGCAGGTAAGAACATAAAACTCTCCTTTTAACAACGAGATGCCTATAATCAAACCCAGAAAACGAAGTTGTCCACTTATCCAGGCAGGCTCAAGAAAGCCAAGTGAAATATCAACTAGACTACCTGTTTAGCAGATAGTTCATTCACCCACGGCATCCCTCATAAGCCGTTACAAAGAAATTTCCCAAGGTTTACCTTGGGATACTGTGTCGAATTTTATGCCACCAAATCAGCCCAACTTCCCGACTGGGAAAGTGAGGTTTCAAGGGAACAGAAACAAAAAGAGGTTAGGAAACGATTGTTCGAATCATATACGAAGTAAACCTTGGGCTCTTGTTCAGTATAGAGCCCAATTCATATACAAATTTTAATCTTCGCCTAGCCGCCTTCTCCT
Source organism: Hypoxylon lenormandii (assembly GCA_028565235.1). Classification (NCBI taxonomy): domain Eukaryota; kingdom Fungi; phylum Ascomycota; class Sordariomycetes; order Xylariales; family Hypoxylaceae; genus Hypoxylon; species Hypoxylon lenormandii. Next base: position 1,823 of record JAOWAP010000084.1, read on the forward strand.
CATAAAGTCGTACTATATGCAGCTGTCTAGATATGTCTTCAGACTTCAACGTAGTGGAACGTATGATGGGCTGCGACCTATCATGAAAAGGAACTCTTAACGGAAATAGCTCCGGTCAGAAATCGAGTATAGAAATTGACTTACACCATATCAGGAACTATAGTTCGATTTCGTGAGATTTTATATACAATGTATACCCAAGTAGGTAACTAGGAGGTAGGTAGCTGGGTCGTAGTAGGTTGCGGCGGTATGCACGTGCCAGACCGGTTGTGAAGTCTGGCTCGGTACAGTCAGCCCGAGCCGCGAGGTCGTTACCAGATCGGAAACGATACAAGCCACCGAAGGGTATCACTTAGAGGGTTCAGTGCCCAGGGGTATTCTTACGCTGTGCGACTCGGGGAATGCAACGCGAATATGCAAACCACCTAAAGATAACAACCTGGCGTAATTCAGCCCTGCCGTCGAGCAGAGCCTAGCCACATAACGACACGAAGGGCGGTAGCATTGGAAGGTAACAGCACATATCATATTCCCATGGGATAGGTACGCATATATACATAACGAGCTGCGGAGTTTACATGTGGAAGGACATACCTATCTAGTTACGTAGGGGGGTTCGCGTTGCAATAGAAGCCCAAAAGGAGTCTTCCCCACACTGATACATATATGGTATTTAGTAGACTTTCTCATAACATCGATGAACAAATCGTGCCCGATAGATCGACATTCTCTTCATCGACACCTCCTTCAAGCCCGGGATACGCCCCGACCCCAGCACGAACACAAACAGCTATGCAGTGACATCGTAGTATCGAGTCCAAGTAAGCACGCACCAAACTGATTTCGCCTCCCTTCTCCCTTCTCCCTTCTCCCGCTGTCGTCGCGGAGTGGTGGACCGCGCATCAGGTTTCCCGAGATAAGCGATAGGCAAATGATGATAGGTTTACCTAGTTTAAGACGCTGTTTTCAAACAGCTACACACGGCATACCTGAAAGCTATGCGCCACATTTCATGCACTATGCCGAGGTTCTAGTAGACGGGAGGCTTGAAGAGACCCTCGAATGATTCGTGTCAGGAGGGATTATGCCTGTGACATTAGTCGACATTGGCACTAAATCACAAAATCGCATGTTTGTTTGACAAGTGTATTACAAAGTATGTACCTATCCGGATTTCCGCCTGTATGTCTCACGTCGGCCCGTAGTACCCCCCCTGTCAGGACCCGGGAAGTTCATAAACGGGCTGACGGGTCAAGAACTAAGATAATCTCGGCCCGATCACACTAATTTTGCTCTAGCCCGCGAGCTGGGCCCGGATTGTGGGAACGTGGTGCTATCAATGAGGAACTTAAATAATTCGTTCGATAGCCGGTCGCGTTCCTTGGCCATGCGTCTGTGCGTCTAGCGATCCAGAAGCGTGCAAGCTGATTTGAGGATATCTCATATCAGCTAATCTGCTTGGCAGACACCATCTTCGAAGCTCGAAGGAACTCCTTGCGAGATTCTTCGGAGTCGCGATTTGCGTTCCTCCCTTGTGCGCGGGGAAAGCTCCAGAGCCTAACGGATCACGGCACCCAGTGGCGAGAACTTGTACTATGCCGACGATATATCCTCGTCCTCTTACGTCTCATCGCAAGAGGTGTCCCTCGCGGGGGAATAGGCGACCGACGTCACTTTAAAGTAGCAGACGGCTTGGGCTGCATATGCTCACAACCGTCTTCCTGCAACCGTACCATGGCACAGCATATCGAGAAAGGCACTAGTTGCTGGAGAATCTCTCGGGGAGGAACCCGCAAACCTAGAAGATAGCGTCGTCAGGTCAGCCCATAGGAGGGGAGCGGGTGGACGGGTGTCCACGAGGTGCTTGCGCCGTGGCCAAGCGAATCGAGGAGTTCCTCTAACTCAACAGCCAATCAGATGACTGACGACTAGGTATATGGCGGTGAAGTGGCCGCATTCCAGTGTCTTTACCATATCCATTCGAGTCATGGCTTACAGCGGGTGAAATATTTCGCTATCGTCATTGGCCTCTTAGAGTTCAAGTAACTCTATAGCTGGAATGTCGCCCAATAGTCTTCGGTTTCTCGCAGCAAGACCCGCCATCCCTGCTCTTAGATCTCGGGCAGTTTATAGGCATGTACTCGGTACTCGATTGGAATATCCTCTTTTCAAGGGATCCATGTCTTCAGAAGAAGCACGAAAGGCACAATCTAGACTAGCCACGTTCGGCTCTGCATTCTGATTCGCATGGGTCATGCAGAGGAACAGCGGCTAGACAGCTAGACCACTTTATACCCTTCACAATACCCGTGGACTCCCTGTTCCGCGTATCGTCGTTCTGCTTAATGTAGATCTGGTTCTCCTTCATTCACTGCATGGGGGCCGCCGTTGTGATTGGACACGATTAGGGCAATGGTCACAAAATTCAGTGTGACTGATGCCTTTCCAGATCGAGCTTGGCCGCCCGGTTATCCTATAAATGTGCATATGGGCTCGCTTTTTGAGACCGGCCTCCGGACACTGGGGCAAATACCGACTACAGGTCTCTCTCTCTCTCTCTCTCTCTTTCAGCAAGCCACTTTACTCCGCCATTACCCACACCATGCTGACTGAAGCGTCAAGAGGGGTTCCAGATCCTCATCTGGACAAGACGAGTTTGCTACCGCCATCGCTTTCAGAATCGGGACTTTCAGCAAAATCTATAGAATCGGATGCCGTCGTGAAACCAGTGTCTGGCCTCGGCTCCCTGGCTACTACTTCGTCGTCTCTGCCCACGCCAGAAGATGGAGCTGAACCTAATCGAACCCTCGTTGTGGGAGGCCAGGGCAATTACCTGCACCTAGAAGATGGACGCGAGATACTGGACGCCTGTGGGGGGGCAGCCGTAGCCGTGAGTAAGCTTTCCAGACTTAGAGGCACATCTCCTCACGAAAGCACTGGAATTTCCTTGAGAATGCATTATCCCTACCCAGAATAAAAATATGTTCCTTTGATTGAGTATTATAGTAGGGCAACCTGCTGACATCCAGTCTCCTAGTGTCTTGGACATGGCGTCAAGGAAGTTTCCGACGCCATAATGTCCCAAGTAGCGACCATCTCCTATGTCCCTTGGGGCTTCCTCGATTCTCAGAGCCGACGGGACTTATCTAAGTGGCTGTCGCAGACCTCCGGCGGACACTTCAAGAAGGCATGGATTACATCGTCCGGTACGCTATATCCTTAGCTACCCAATTCATCGCAGACTCCTGAAGCTTATCCGATCATTTAGGCTCCGAGGCTATGGAAGGGGCAATAAAGCTTGCTCATGAGTACTTCGTGTGGACGGGAGAGCCTCAGCGTGTCAATTTCATCGCCCGAGAAGAGTCATACCACGGGATCACCCTTGGCGCACTATCTATGGGCGGACATCTAGTTAGAAGAGGACCCTTTGAATCTCTCCTGCTGCCCGGTGTCTATCGTATACCGGCTTGCAACGCCTACCGCCAGAAGCTACCAGAGGAGACCGACGAGGAGTTCGTCTCCCGCAAAGCGGAAGAGCTAGAGCAAGCGTTCATCCAAGCTGGACCGGACACCGTGGCAGCCTTTGTCGCAGAACCAGTCGTTGGGGCGGCCTCCGGCTGCGTACCCCCCGTTCCCGGCTACTTTAAGGCAATGAAAACGGTGTGCGACAAGTACGGAGCTTTGCTAGTTCTCGACGAAGTAATGTGCGGTATGGGTAGGACTGGGTCCCTTCACGCCTGGGAGCAGGAGGGTGTCACCCCAGACATACAAGCAATTGGCAAGGGCCTTGGCGGTGGTTACGTACCTGTTTCTGCGATCTTAGCCAGCGGGAAGATCGTACAGGCAATGGAAGCAAAGAACGCCACCTTCACACACGGACACACGTACATGGATCATCCAGTTGTCTGCGCAGCAGCCCTACGGGTGCAGCAGATCATACAGCGCGACAATCTCATTAACAATGTCCGATCTCAGGGACAATACCTGGAGAAGTCACTTCGGAACAAGCTACTGGACCACCCCAATGTCGGCGATGTTCGTGGCCGCGGCCTGTTCTGGGGAGTGGAGTTTGTCCAGAACAAAGCAACTAAAGAGCCATTTGACCCCGAATTACAGCTTGCGCGTCGTATCCACGAGACGGCCTTGGGCGATCCATATAACATGGCGCTCTATTTCGGCCAGGGATGCGCCGGCCAGTCTAAGGGAGATCACATCATGGTCATGCCTGCCTACAACGTCACTCGGGAAGTTATCGACACCATCGTCGACAAGCTTGCTGCCGCGATCGACGATGTCTTCGGCAAGTTGGAGAAGAAGGATATTGACATTCCGAACTAGGCATCGGGGTTACACCTGGCCTTTTGCCATGATCCGAATATTAGTTATATTATCTACCGCCTGCTATGCGTGTAGGGGAATCTGGTTTTTTATAAGGCTACCTACCTACCTCCTAGGTAATTCCATGCATACCGCACATTACTTTATCTGCTAGAAAAAGAAAGCCTCTGTAGAACCTAGTCTCAGCTCGCTCACATTTATATCATCACATCCAACACTACCCGAAATGACCCGGCAGTAGAGAATTAAGCGAACTCTCCACTTCCGCTATTTAATCTGTTACTTTTACCATTTCAAAGTGTCGAGCCAGAATTTTACACGCATAGCATGTTGATGATGTTATCCTAAATATTTAGGTCATCGTTAAGGGGTAGCACAGCAGATTCGGAACATATCTTCCCCTTAAACCGTCTTCTCGATGGCAGTATGCCTTTTCCTATTGTCTCCTATTACATCCTATGCCAATCATTTCTGTCGGATCCTGAAACACGTCACTCTCTATAGGGACAAAGCAAATATGGAGCCATTTAGCTCAAATCGCTCTTTATGATATTCGTAACTTGGTCATCTCAACCTGATCCTCATAGCCCACCTGGCCCCCTTTCCCCTTGCACGATCGACCCTAGCTATCACGATACCTAGGTACTTTAAACATCTGACGATCATGCACTTCGATCCGTCCAATCCGTCAAGGCCGTCGCCTTGATAGCTACAGAAGGGACTTGGTTGCGACCTAACAACAACCTAGCTCTCTGACGACATAACGGTCACCGACCGTTTTTATGCCCAACGTATATATTTAACTGTTTTCGCCACCAGTGCTACACAATGGCTGCTCCTGAATCACCATCGAAAACTTTTCTTCCATCATCGGTTGATAGGAAGCAATATTTACTTAAAGCTCTATTTTTCAACTACACCCACAGGCGATAGAGTTTGCAAGGGATATTTCCTCGTCTTCTCCCGATTGATATTTCATGATGGAAGAACCCGTATACTCGTTGCTCTTTTATAAACGCTATCTGATTTTGATCCGCGATCACCCAAGGTCCCCATTTCAAAGAGTGCGAAAAACACCACCTACAGCAGCTTCCATTATTCTGTGCATGTAGTATCACTTCCGTACCATAGATTTCAAAGATAGAGGCTGGTATGTTATATTATCTTGAAGTCAAGAGACTTTCGCCCTGTTGGCAAGATAGTAGCAGTGCACGATAGTAGCAGTGCACGATAGTAGTAGTGCGCGAAGCAGGTGCTGTAGACACAGCGTCGACAGGCGCTGCTGGTGTCGTTGCTCTGCCAGCACACCCGTAGAAGCACCTCCTAGGAGATACCTACCTAAAAGCAAGGCTCATATTATACTTTAATCTGCCAGTAATTCAACAACAGCCCCGGGCTGCCCTCTAGCATCATGTCTGTACTCTCCATCTTGACGGGTGGTTATGGAAGGAAGTGGCCTAGTTGGTTAGACCGTGGTGTTGTTACTTTTTTTCCCTTTTCCCTTTTTTTTTTCTTGTGTTGGTTCTAGGTTCGAATCCTCAGGGTGGCACTTTCTTCTTCACGTTTTTTTTAACCACCTCCTCGCCCCCCTTTTCCACCTCTCATCCTGCCTCTTTCCTTGCTGCTTATTTCTCAATTTGTCACCTTTTTTTCCCTTTTTTTTTGTCCTGCGCAATGCACATAATCTAAGCTACCTGTCAAGTGGACTCTGGGAACCTGCTCGTCCATTCCTCGTACAAGGGGGATAATTTGCCAACATACACCAAGGGGTTAGGAGGGTTGTGGAAGGATCGGTCTGAGGGCAGAGACCGGCCGGGACACATTAGCAACACCACACTCTCATTAAGATGCTTCTAGGTAGTTATCCCTAGGTACACAATGAGCACGTAGGTGTTCTTCACATAGTTGCAATAGCAACAGCAAACTCCTGGCAAGATAGTATTATGCAATCGAAGTATCTTGACATGAAACACACATAAAGTGCAAGCAAGTATGCAGCGAGCGCCGCGACTTTCTCTCTCTCCTCTCTTTTCTCGACTCGGCAAGTATAATTTGCGGTCGCCGCGGTGTCGGCACGCGGGCAGTATCGGAACGGCATCGTACCACTAGGATGCTCGCTAGTCGGGAACCCGATTCTCGCGAACAAAGGGGGGAGAAAAAAAAAACAACATGCGGACCCGCAGAACAAGTCTCCCTCGTGACGTCCCTATCTGCCGCTTACACGTTACATCGCCAGTGTGGGCCCCGACTGGCATTTGGGGCATTACTTGCGTGCTGTGACCGAAAGTAGCGTCAGCAGAACTTGTGTAAGCCGAAGAAGCCCTTCGGTCATCAGGACCGGCAAGCAGCTCCGCCAAGAAGAAGCTAGGCACTTGAGGGGGAGATCCCGATACTCGGGCCGTAAAGTCTAGAACTCACTCCCCTTTCCTCGGCCCGGAGGCTTTTTAGCGCTGCCTGCTCTCCTCCCTTGCCTGGGTTAGTGCAAGCGCGCTTATGCAACCCTCCGCAGCGCTCTAGTAGATAAAAAGGGGGGCCCGCTTGACTACATACGCAGCTAGGGTAGGAGGTAGGTATCTGATACATAATGTAGGTAGATAAGAGGGATGACGGCGTCTTGATGAAACCGGCGAAGGGAGGATGGGGGAAGGGGAAGCACTTGCATGGAGAGAGCGAGACTCAGGGCGAGACGGAGATAGTAGAGAGAACTTTTTGATGACGCAGAAGCAGAAGTGAGGGCCGGGCTATTCCCATTGTACAGGTGTGTCATAGATCGAGCCATAGAATGTTCCAGGCGAAAGCAGAATAGAACAGATGTATGATACAGCGTAGCTCTTTAATGCCGCGAAATGGCTTGCTGATACTACGAAGCCTAGGAAGAAGAAGCCAGGTAGGTAGGCTTCGAGGGGCGACTGAGCTCCGCCGGCCTGCAGAGGTGGGTAAAGAGAGCGAGACATGTCTAGACAGACATCACCGTGAGTAAGGCTTAGGCTGCTTTATCTCCGGAACGACTCCCTGAGTCAGAGAAGGACTGTCCCCGTGGTGGGTTTCGTTACATGATCACTTGTGCATGATGTCGACCGGCTTTTTGACCTACATATAATGTCCCACATATCGAGGATCGTCGCCTAGATTGCCTAGTAATATCGTAGTGTTTACTAAGCGATCGTGAAACATCACTCGTCGTCGTCATCCTCGTCGCTGTCGCTAGACCAGCCCTCCTTGTAGCTATCGGCGATCTCAGCGAGCTCGTTGCCGATCGTCTCCCGGTCCTCCAGGCCGATGGAGCGGACGACGGTGCTGCGAATAGCCTTGACCTTGTCTGTGACCGTCGAGTCCGTCGACAGGGCCGTCCGGATAGACACGTGGTCCTTTACGGGGTGGCCGTAGACGTCGTGGAAGATCTTGGGGTAGCTGTCGAGGATGGGGAAGGCAACTCGTGACCGGTAGCTGCAGTTCTGGTCAGTCTCGGAAACAGCTGACTGGAAAAATCTTTAAGGAAACCCATCATGGCTGTATAACAACACTTACTTGTGGACTTTTGGACGACGTCGTAAGCCTAGCGCGCTTTGCTCCCTCATCTCTAGCTCCTCATCCGTTGGCTCTGTGTCCTCGGACCCTCTATCAGCCAGGACCTGGCTAAAAACATGACGCTTCCGGCCTCTCCTGCGATTAGGATCGAGGTTCAGGTCCTGAGGCGACGACAAGTCGATATCCAAAGTCGCAATCCCCTTCTGCGAACCCGAGTCGGATCCCCCCTCCTCGCCGATGCCGCCGTTCTCGTACAGGTTGCCAACATTTTCGCCACGGCCGTTCAAACCGTTGGAATTTCCGCCACCTGCGCCGTTCTGGCGATGAGGCTGCGGGGCTGGCTCGGCGACGATGCTCATTTCCAGGTTCGCGATGGTCTGCTTCCCGAACACGTTGAGCAGGTCCGTCATGTTGCCGAGGTTGCTCGAGTAGACGCGGTCGGTGGTCCGCAGCCGCGTGTACAGCGTCACGCTCTCCAGCGCCGCGGCGAAG
>JAOWAP010000085.1:0-10172 GCA_028565235.1 Hypoxylon lenormandii
GTCTCACGTGAATGCGGTGTGGTAGAACGCCCTTAGCCCCTTTTAACGCTCTTTAGCTCCCCTTCCTAGCTAAGTACAGAATTCTATTAACATGAACACCCTATTGAATCCATATCACGAGGTATCTATTACATATGTCTCGGTAGGTAATAGCAAGCTTCTGGAAATTTATAGGCTACATACATGAACTTGAGTTTTAAAGCTGGCATACAGTCATTGATTAGGAGTGATCCAAGATCGGATACATCCTTGCTTGATATTTCTAGGTCGAAGTCTAGATCTCAGTTTAGTTGCATATGGGCTGTCATCACTGTGTTTACACAGCATGGACCCCGTATTTAATTCAATTAGGCAAAACTGAAGATCGAAGCCCTGAAGCACAAACACAGAGACCAGAAACGAAGAAAAAACGAAGCTTTATACCTAGGTATGCATGAACGGGGAGTCGAACCCCGAGCTCCACCTCACAAGTCATTTCTGATGGAAGGGTGGAATGTTACCGCTACACCATTCATGCCTAAGAATATGAAAATTTGCGTCTTATTTCAAGCTATATCAACTATCACGACTTTCGGAAGAGCTAGAGGTATGAGATAAGGGTTACGGGGAAATAGGTATGACGTGTTATCCGAGACAGGTGTAGTCGGAATTTTTACAACAAGTCAAAGACGCTAAGATCAATAGTAGCGGCATAATGTCTCTGAATACCTAGAGCATAAACTAAAACCATGCATCCGGATCAAAAGCCGAAAATTACAGGGTCCCAGGAGGTAGGTAGCGCAAGTCTAGCTGGCCGACCTAAGCTCTCAAGCTCTCTTAAGGTCCCTGACGATCATAAGCTAAGCCTATGCGCTAATAAGTTTGGCATTGCCCTATCTCACTACCATGTGGGAATAGAAGATCTAGAACGAACGGGCGGGTAGGCTAAGCTATCTGTTATTGAGCTAAGGGAAGACTATTTCTCTCCTAATGCTTGGTAGAACTTAGCAGTGCCACCAAGACTATTATATCGGTCAAACATAGTACCTTCACCGTTAAACCTATCGGAAAATTTTGCTCTCACGATACTGCATTAAATAACCCCCCGTGCCGGTTTACCTGAAACCTGGCAGTCCCTATAGTCAAAACGAGGGGTGGGGGACGGTAATGATGGCCCCGTAGGTTAAGGAACACTGAAGTCGCGTTACCAGACAGTACGTTGCTATGCTGTGCATTGCCAAGGTGTGGTGGAAAGTCAACCAGCATATCGACATAGTGGTCGCAGATCCCTGCTCGGATCTCCTGATCTCCGCCCACTGAGCCCTTCAAACCGGTTAATACATTCCTCATGACTACAATGGGAGGTGAAGGAACGGTGCTGGGGAAAATGGTGGTCCTGTATGGCTAGGACCGCTGAAGCTTCGTGCTGCTCCTGCCAAAGTGTGGCATAGAGTCAACCAACATGTCGACCAAGTACTCACTGGTCCCTGCTGGAAACCCCCGACTCGGAAACCATCCCCCCCGCAACCCGTCTATAGACGACAACAGCAGACTCGATAATGACAAATTTAATCTCCGAACCCGGTCCACCGCCGCGACGACCTAAACTTGGGTCTTGAAATGGGAGAAAGGGTCTTGCTTCGCTGTGACAGTCTAGTCTAGCAAAGCACTAAGTCAGGTAGTAGTAATCTTGTATGGACTGGTTAACTGTATCCCTTAGATAGCTACAGCAGCGGGTACGGTCTTCAGGCAGAGCTTCTTGGACTGGCGCGTCGACGGATTCCTCGCTACTAACACTTAAGAAGTTGAAGGTAGTCAGGGGAAGAACACGTGGTAGGGGTTTATCCTCGAGACTGACAGCTGCCAAAACAATGGCTGTGACTTAACATGTGGGCATTGATGCCACCTAAGATGGGGAAGCATGGATATGTCAAGGGTTAGGGTGTTAGTGTTCGGCCTTGTGTACTAGCGAGTTAGGGTCGTGGTTTTAGCTTAGATTGACGTTAAGACTTTTGGGACTACGATGGCAGATATAAGTTATGGAGACCTCACGGCGACTAGTTGCCCTTATTATAGAGCTATCGTCAGATTCTCGTGTCATGTCTATTACTTATGCCGTGACTATATGCGGGAGAACCCGAGCCTCCTGAGTACTATATGTTGATTCGACAGAACCAAATCGGATGCGGACTGGTAGGGCAGGTTAGAGAGATTTGATAGTAGAAGTAATTAGATACCTAAGTTAGTTCTTGTTCTACTAATGGTATCATAGAAGGATTCAATACCCTACTTCATTGCCTCTTTTGATGGTTCCCCTGGTAAGTATCTGCTATGCAGTGAAAGACCCCACATCGCGAGGACTGGGAGAAAAGGGGGTCTTTCATGGGCCTCCGTCGTAGACTATTGACGACGCTAACAAGAGAAGAGCCACCCCTTTCTAACTTTCACCTCTACGTACCTACCTGGTAGGCACCCTATGAATTACGGCCCTAAGTATGAAGTCGTCCTAGTCCCTATCCTTGTGGGTGTATCAATGCAGTCTCCTACGCTAATAATCCGTTCTTTGCATGTTCCGACATATCTGTATATTAGTGCTTTATGGATTCCGTATGGCTTGGTTCACATGAAAAACTCGGTCGAGGCAGCGCAAGTGATGATAGGAAAGTGGACAAGGAATCAGTACAGATTTTTTCTCTAGTACCCAGCCTACTAATTCTCTAACGCTAAATGCTGTTATACATTCTACATAGGTACCTCCTCATCACAACTGTTCACAGTGACCCGTTGCTGGATAATTTGGAATGATTTGTGCCGTCAAGGTTTCGGCTTGTCGTTGAGTGGGAGTAATCGTCCTCAGTCGAGACAGTAAACTGTGTAGTGCGCATAATACCCGTGCCGGTCAGGATCTCCTCGTCCGAGTCTCGTGCGGCGCGAATATCGGTGTGAGCTCGTCGGCCGTTCATATCTTTCAGTCCGATACCTCTCTCGGGACCGTCGGTGGTCCTGATATAGCCTTGTTGCGCGTGCGACGCACCATTGCCATACTTGTGGTGGCCGTAATATGACTGGCCATTTGAAGACTTAAGATGCGGCACCCACCGGCGGATGAGCGGCCAGAGGGCAGGTGCCGAGGCAGTCAGGATAGCTAGGTTACACTCGATAGACGACACGCAGAAACCGAGGGAGAAGTTCTTGTCCAGGCTCGTCTCGCTCAAGTTTTGGACGAGGAAGTAAAGGCGGACGACACTGACAATCGTTACTCTGTTGCAAGAAACGAGTTAGTGCCTTGCGTATTAGGTAGACGTAGTTTTCAAGAAGAATGTTTGCAAGGTATACTTACAGTACCCCTAACGCAAAGATGCCACTGTACATTGGTTAGAATTCGATACGATTTATAGTTATTTTATGCTATCAAAACTCACCAAAGTGCATATTTACGAGTCTTATTGATCTGAAGGCCGAGGAAAATATAGAAGGGAAGGATTATCGCCGAAAGATCCGTGGCTCTGATAAAAAGGAGTGTCTGTTAGTGATTTTCCACCTCGTATCCTAAGAGAGGTGTGGATTTTCCAGGGCCAAGTCAAGCCAGACTTGGAACTCAGGGGAGGGGGTTGTCACACATACTGACGAAAGGTTAGCGACGGTTAAGTATCTAGGCAGGCATGGAGAGGAGGTTCAAGAACACGGGGTCCACGCTTTTATACATACCATGGTCATGCAAGCAGCAACAACACCGAAAGAGAATTGTTGGATGCAGGTCCCCGAGACTAGCGGGTGCCAGTTCTTCTCAATGGGTGTACATTGGAAGATAACGGTGACGAATATAGCAATCATCAGAACCGTGTTGAAAATAATAGTGCCCCAAACAATATATCGAACGCCGGCCTTAATTCCCGAGAATCGGAGTAGAAACACGAGAATGGATTGTTTGACTAGTGTCAAGATGGGCTGGTAGACAGCGCCGACGATGTAGATCCAGATAAGTCCCTCGGTGGGATCGAAAGGTTGAGGAACATCGTAGTAATGGATTCCGATGTATAGAGTTTTCATAACTAGGTGTTGTTAGGTCCAATACGGATACACACAAAAACTCATCGCATACCTTTGATGGATCCGATTGCTAAGACAATGCTCAGGGCCATGGCCCCAACGATGAGGCCATCATCTTTGGATTAAAGTTAGCTTTTCATTCCGGCCAAGACCCCCGGGGGCAGCGGTTGTCAACTTACCCCAGCCAAAACTTTTCGTGTCGATCCTGATATACGCCCTCAAAATAACCACTATAAGAGCAAGTGCTGGAAAGATCACCTCCAAAGCGATACCAAAATCCTGAAGCCAGCTCCTGGGGCTAGGGTTGGTTGATACCGAAGAAGCCTGTGTATTCGACATGGTGACTTTGATCACAAGAGTATCTGTGCAGGCCACAACTAGATAAGCTCAAGATCGATCCGTGATACATCTACTCAAGGAGTAGAGATCGTCGTCGAGACTGCGGGTAATCATTCATATATTCTCTGATCCCCTGAAAGTTTACTAGGTTGGTGATCTGGGGAGTAAGGACCAAGGGTATTGATGTCTCGGCGAGCCTTTGAACTTGCGCTCGGTGTATATCTAGGTAATCACCTTGCTTTTCTAGACCCTCAAATGACTTGGACGGCCATACCCATACCGGAAGGCAATACTAAAACACAAGATCCTGTTTCGGCCTAACTAGAAACATGCCTTGTACATGGATTCCCCAGTCTCGAACTAAGAATTCCAGGATCTGGGGTTTTGAGGCTGGATTACCTCGTACTCTCACACAGATTTTCTATAGCACCTGGGTGTTATAGAAAAGACATTATCTAAGCGAGGCTTTTATGTTACATTGAGTGAAGTTTCCATTATATATTGAACATGCTCTTATGTTACCTTGAGTTGACCTTTAGTATGTCAAAACCTTCTTCTGGTGTTTTGCATCCACATATCTAACCCAGATAGGGATTTCAGACCTGGCTAGGGATATGGAATCAGGTAGCGAATTATACTAGTCTCAACGAACATGAGTTCGCTTTATACCGAACTCGATGTCCTTCTACCACCCAGTGTAACACTCCTGGGATTTCTAGGCGAAGACATCACCAATACCTTCCTCATTCGGCCTTTTTGGAATATCGATTCATTACATGTTAGCTCTTTTAGGCGTGGAATGCCCTTTATCCCCGATATTCCTTCTAGTATTGCGCATTGCTTCTTCGATCCCACCCCCTTGATGAATCGGAAAGTTTTCCTATCGTCTATCGGATGCTTGAATTCTGTCGGGTCCGGATTGCGTTGAAAGGAACACCCCTCCACCCCTTTTCTTTCCTGCGGCGCTTTTACTATTATGTTATACTCCCGATTGCGCATTCTTCTCTTGAAGATTCAGGAGTACGGAAGTCTGCTATTGGGTAGATCATCATAAGGGACTATGTATTTAGGAGGTAGGTAGGGTCCGCAGCCCTTTACTTCCGGCTTTCTTTTATCTATTATTTCCGGTAGGTAATTAAGGAATGTGATTATACTACCAGGCTGGCTGGCCGGGAGCAAAATAGAAGAAGAAACATGCTGGAGAATATTTACTGATGAAGCTTATGTCGGCTCCGACATTTCGGCCATTGACCTTTTAGATGGGTACTTGAAATATTGGCTAGCGATGGGCTAGGAAAACAAAGGGCCTTCTTCGGTATCTATCTGGGCTAGTCACCCAGAGTACTAAACGTATACAGGTAACTATTTGTAGTTAGGCTCCTTGAACAAGAACATTGTAGTTTTCCACGCCTTTTGGTTCTAGCTTACCTAAACTATCTTGCTAGCGTTGGCGCAAATGACGACGGAATTGGGACGAGACTAGGAGGAAGTCGACGCATATTTTTGGCAGAACCCGTTGAAGTTTAGCGGAGATGATGATCTAGTTGGGGTATCGCAATGGTTGGCGTCTTGGGGGAGGCATGCCTTGTTATATCGTCAAGAGGACCATATCCACAATCCGGTGCTCCGGGACGGAGGGTCGACTGGGCTATCATATGGCCGGGATCCTTTAGCGAGGACCATATATAGTAACAGTAGTGTCGGGCTATACTAGCGCTAGGCTTTGAACGAGCTCTTGACCTTGTCTGAGGCTCCTAGACTCAGTATGGAATAGCTCGAGGGAGCTACGATGGAACTTCGATGGAACTCTCGACTTAATGCGTGGATTTTCTGCGAGCCACATAAGATTGCGGAGGACTACCAGCTTATGTACGAATAGTAGCTGAAGCTCGCCTTGTACACTCCGCCGTAGCGTGAAATGTATGATCCTGCTCTGTATACTGTACCTACCTAGGTACATACGTAACCCTGTCGACGATGGGTTTATTTTACAGACTATTGGATTCCTATGCATTGGCCTGCACGATACCACGTGGATGACAAGGGATATTAGTCGGTGCACCTGCAGGTTATCTGCAGGCATATAAAGCACATACGCAGTGTGACGATCCTTTGAAGTTTTCCTATCGAGTTTACCCGACGGCTAGGAGTTCCCACCCCCCTTTTCCATTTTCGTAGGAGCATATAGCCCATCGCAACACACCAATGGCGCGTCTGGCATTTGTTGCGGCTCTGTCGCTAGCCAGCTTAGCTCTCGCTCAGACAATCCAAGATGGCACAGGTAAGCCAAACTTCGATATGCATATTGCATCATTAACACGCCAAAATGATGATCTGACTTACTGACCCTGGTTGTTTTCGATAGAAGTCACAAAGGAAAATGTAGCGCCAGCGGTTGAGAAGGTCCAAGTTGACGCCGCGTCGTCCGGTATCAAATACTTTCCGTTCGAGTCTAGTCAATTGACAGGTGATATTATCACCAACTTGACAAACTACAACCTGAGTGATGTCGAGCTCTTCGACTTCAGCGATGCGGACAATGCGCTTGAAAGACGTACCACTCGCGTCTGCAAGACCTATCCAGGCGAAAAGGGGTGGCCGACTCGTCCGATATGGTTCCTCCTCAATATCCTTTTAGGCGGTGCTCTAATCGAAGGTGTGCCAACCGCGGCTCCATGTTATTCAAACTGGCCTCAATATGATGAGGCCAAATGTGCAGCCATCACTTCCCAGTGGGGAACGCCTTCATACCAGTGAGCTCTCTCTTTCCTTCGCTCTTGCTCATCTCTAACCCGGCTTAGGCTGTCGCAGCCCTTGGGAATACAGTACTATGTCTTTGAAGGAGTGAGCTGTCTGCCACCCAGTCTCACGCGGACAGATGCCACATGTACCCTGGGAGGCATGCCGTCGTACGTCGTTAAGGCCACCAACGTCGCGCAGGTTCAGCTAGCTGTCAATTTTGCGCGAAATCTTAACCTGCGGCTGATCGTCAAGAATAAAGGCCATGATTTCAAAGCCAAGTCTAGCGGATCCGGGGCGCTTTCTGTCTGGACCAATGCCTTTTCGAGCATCCAATATCTAGGTTCAACTTATACTCATGGCCCTTCAGGCTACAAGGGACCGGCCTTTAAGATCGGCTCAGGTGTCCAGGCTCTCTCCCTGTACCAAGCAGCAGATAAGCTCGGTCTCCATATTGTCGGTGGAAACACACGGGTAAGTAGCAGATTTTCTTCTATGATTGTATAAAGAAGTGGTTGAGTCTAATGAAGTTTTGAACTAGACTGTCGGTATCGGTGGTGGCTATACTGCCGGAGGAGGCCATTCTCCCTTGATGTCCATGTACGGCATGGCGGCAGATCAAGTTTTGTCCATGGAGGTTGTCCTTCCCAACGGCAGATTCGTATCTGTCGATGAGAAGAACTACCCTGACCTATTCTTTGCCCTTCGCGGAGGTGGTGGTAGTACCTGGGGAGTCGTGACCTCTCTGGTCATCCGGGCATACCCGAAGACACCTGTTACCACCCTCACCTATAGCTTCGGCATCGGCGGCGATATCTCAGAGGAGGCTTTCTGGAAGGGAATTGACGCAATATTTGCTAAGTTCCCCGAGTATGCTGACAAGGGGATGTACAGCTACTGGTCCATCGCCTGCTTCCCTGACTGCTCCTTTTCCATGACACCCCAGTGGGGCAACGACATGGACTCCGCGGCTCTGAAGACTCTTTCTACGCCCCTTTTCGATGAGCTTTCCTCTCTAGGAATTAATGTTACTGATGCCGCGTACAAAAAATACGATGGCGTCATAAGCGCAATCAACGGCACCTGGTCTGCTGAAAGTGAACAAGGTGGCGTGTGGAATTTCAACACAGCATCAAGGCTTTTCCCGCGATCTAACTGGGAGGACCCTACTAAGCTCGCCGCCCAGACCGCAGCTCTCCGGACGAGTGTCGAGGCAGCTGGCATGATACTCGGCTACAACGTAAAAGCTGCCAACAACCCTTCTGTCAACCAAACCAACGCTGTGAACCCGGCGTGGCGTCAAACATTGCTGCATGCTCTACTTGGCGTAACTTGGAGCCAGGAGGCAGCCCCCGCGGACATTGCGGCCGCGAACAAGAATCTGGTCGAGATGATGCAGTCATGGAGAGACGCATCGCCGGGTGCTGGAGCGTACCTTAATGAAGCTGACATCAACGAACCAGACTGGCAGCAAGCATTCTACGGATCCAACTACGCGTATCTGTACCAGCTGAAGCAGAAATACGATCCTTGGGGTCTGATGTGGGCGCCTACTGCTGTCGGCTCCGAAGACTGGTATATCACCGGTCAGATCGACTATTATCCGACACAAAACGGAAAGTTGTGCCCTAAATAGGTAGATTCAGACTGCGAGTCACGAATTAATATATTATAAAGGTCTATATAAGAAAAGGATTAAAGGCATTAAAGCAGTGCATATATCACGAATGCTCCTTTATGTCCTAAATTGCGCCACTTTAGTTTATAGACCTGCCTTCTAGCATGGTGCTTATAACTGGAGTGATCGCTCGCATCATGGGATATTATATATATCTAGGTGTCTACAGAATAATAATAATAGTGTTAACCATTGTCCATAACTTTGGCTAGTATCTACCAACCTGGTTCGTGAGGCAAGTTAGGTATTTACCAGGTAAGTAACAATTCACTTTAGCACAATTTATCCTCTGGATGACTGCTTGAAATACAGTCAAGCCTTAGTCTGACGAAACTTGGGATACTCATGTTGCTCTTTGTGCTTTCGCCTTTCATAATGGTTCCATTAATAAAACACACCGGTTCCATTTGAATACCTAGGTAATTGTATGACCAGAATAGTTCTACGTCCATAGAATTATTTTGACTCTTCCAACAATTTTTAATATGGTGCCTTTCATGGGCTTCGCTGGATATTTTTACAGCTGACTGCAAAGGAGATACCTAGGTAGATTACTATATAGGTAGGTAGGTATCCGATACTCTCCTTTTCTCTCAACTGGATCAACACTGCAAGCTATTTAAGGGGTCAAATGCTAAAAGGTTAAAAGTCTTAATGTGTATATATTAATGAATCTTGAATACATACATAGGTACCTAGGTACCTAGGTAGGTAGTTATGTTAGCGAGTTAGTAGATACTAGGTAAGCAAGCTTTAGGCTTTAGCATGCGAGCCAAACCTCTAAATCGTTTCAATAGGACAGAACAATCTACTAAATAGAATCTTATTATAATATAAATAATAGGTATAACGGGTTATAATGTAAAGTAAAAATAGAAACATCTTAGTTGTGAAATAAAACAATCTTATTGTCCCCTTAAGATCGACCAAAGAAACAAAGAACCTAGCCGTGACTTTATACACTCGCTAAGAGGGCCTATACTCAGTTCACATCTAGGACACCGCTTGTTTGAGATCTTCTAGGTTAATATGTAGTGTGATGCATAAACAAGAGTAATAGTTCTCAAGGGATTGTTCCGTCGGCCAGAACAGGTTTGCAATAATATTGCTATATGAACCTCGGTACTTCCTAATGTTCCCCGAACTCGTCTGTGAAGTTATCGCTAGCAAAGCTTATACTTAAATGAACACCTTTGAAGAATCTACTTGAACGTTTCCCTAAGTGTCTAGTAGGTTACGATCCCACTCCTTACCATGTCGAGCTTTAACAACCCATCGGGCTCTAACAATCCACCGGGCCCTAATAATCCATCGAGCTCCAACGATCCTTATCGTCAGAGAGACTACGATGGTGAGGGTGACCAGCCCAGGCGTCGTAGCGCATCCC
>JAOWAP010000086.1:0-10169 GCA_028565235.1 Hypoxylon lenormandii
GAAACGTACCGGCGAGTTCGGCGAGTCGGCGGAAGCGCGCGCAGTGTTGATCATGCCCTCCGAAGGATCGAGGCCGATTGTATTGGTAAAATAGGGAGCCAAGTCCCGCGTAGCTTGGCCCGTCCCGCATCCGACATCGACGATGGTATTGAGCTGACCGCCGGTAGAAGTATGATGGTCGATGATGATTTTGAAGAGCTCTGGAGAATATCCCGGTCGCCAAGTGGCATACGCCGAACCCTGGGTTTGGGTGTACGTACGGAAGGTGTTTTCTTCAGGCGCCATGACAAAAGTCTATCAGTCTTCTTCCCTAGTAGTGTATGATCTCAAAGGAGCTTATGAGAGGCTATTGAGTAGATGCTAATAGAAATGGGATGATGATGAGAAGTGTAAATAAGCAAAGCCGCCAACCCCACCAATTCTAAATGGCCATATTACAGGCCTCAGAAGCCATAAGCCACCGTGATTGGGGCGCGTTATGGGGTATACTTTTTATAATATTTTTGTAAAAAGAATTACAAAAAATAATACGATATTATAAATTTTATAAAATCGGCCACCGACTTGCTTCAAAGATGTTGATAACTCCGGCCGCTTACCAGCTTTAATATCAAGTACCTGGGTACTAATCTAGAGAGAGAATGACCTCAAGGAAGTTCAAGCTTGGAGAATGCTACGTAGGTACCTTAGAGAGCTTATCCTATCATTCTAGGATTACTTAAGGCGAGCGAGGGTAATTACATATACTTGTCGCTAGGAAAATTAATTTGAAAATCTGGGTACCTACCTGGTAATACATGTAGTTAGGAAGGAAGGCACGCGGCGTATTATTGCAGGCGCGTTGCAGACGTATTGCCGGTTGTTGTGGGTGTGGTTTCCTCTTTAATTCTCTAGGTTATGCCCTTTTCCTTTTTTTCTTCACAATTCCTCGGGTTTCCAGCCAAATTATAATTCCTTTCCCAGCACAACACTTTCAACCATCTCACCTGTCAACTATCTCACCTTTCATATCCTCAGAATCTAAGTCTCCAGTTGACTATTTCATAGCTCTACCTTAACTTGGTACACTTCAACCATCATGGCAGACCCGCCCGACCTCGAGGAAGCCGCAGCCGACCGACGAAGGGAAAAGAGGAAGAACAATGAGGCACCTCGGCAGCTACTTGCACCGCCTGCGAGCACCCCCTCGAAGCGAAAGGGTTCATCGTCTACTCCCACTACGTCTTCTGCCCCAGCCCAGAAGAAGACATGTCGAGTTGCTGATAGGCTGTACTCTAACCTCGAAGGCCTCCAATATGTGGAGGCTTTGGCGGTAGTAGCGCAGCTTCTACAGCGAAAGGCTGCTGACGAAGAGCAGGCACGGCGAAACAAAGAAAGGGAGGCCCGGATCGCTGCAGAGAGAGAGGCCCAGAAAGCCGAGGAAGAGAGAGAGGCGCGCGAAGCAGCCCAGCGAGAGGCAGAGGAAAAGAGAAAGCGAGAAGCTGAAGAGAGACTGAAATCTCCCTACCTTAAGGACCAGTGTGCTGCTTTTGGCGCTTTGGTGATTCTACAGAAAAGCTTTTCCCCACTGCCGCGACCCGCTAAGAAGCTTGGAAATACCGTCTACGATCCCTCCACGAACGAAGCAGAATATTTCAATATCGTGAAGGAATGCTCTACCGCTTTAGCTTTACGTCTCAAAATGCTAGATGCCAGTCTGTTTGAGATATCTGGTTGGAAACCCTTGCCCGACCTGGAGCTACTACAGTCAGGCGAGGGGTATTCCATGAAGGGTCTTGCGATACCTGATGAGCGCCCGCCGACAGGAATTCTCTTCAGGCTGAAGCCTTTCGACGCCGAAGAATTGGATGAGTTGCAAGTGAGGATGTTAAGCATCTATCACGAGGACACATACCCTATGCTAGTCGGTCGGGATTTGGAAGGACTAGCCAAGACTAGCACCGACCCAGACCACCAAGTCCGGGTTCGCTGTTTCGAAACCCTCAGAACCTTACGAGATGCGTTGGCCAAGTTTGTGATGCTTGCTCTATTCATGAACCACTATATGAAGCTGGTGATGCTGGACCCTCAAGCGACCAAGGAAGATGACGCACAAGAGGCTAAGCAGGTGTTCTTACGTACATGCGCTCTCGAGTTTATCTCCAACTCAATTCGTCCTCCCCAGGACACCATTTGCCTTTCCAAGTACACGGGGTATCAATGTATGCGGAAGCATCGGAAAGTGGTCTTAGCACCACTATTTGCGTCCTGGATAGGGCCTGAAGCAGAAGACATGGTGTTGGGGGATGGACTGGTGGTCAAGGGTCTATTCAAATAGGAGACTCATGACATGGGGGTGATCATTTGGCTGGGGATTCTATGGGTAGCCTTCGTATGAGGCCCGGGATACTAGATACGAGAATGGGGTTCAGTTACTAGCCTCTCGTTTCAGAAGACTCACATTTCCCTCTAGCTAATCCCATAGCCTGAATGCATAATCGAAGCTTTCTGCATACCGGTACTGATTGAGACGGCATTTTCATTGGTGAATAGATTACTATAGTATGAAGCTACTCTTTGCCACTCCCGTCTCTCCGCTGTGGAAAAGCCAGCTTAACCCGACATCTCACGTCTCACCATCCCTATTTACCGTCAGCTAGATGTTGTTGAGTCCGGTACCGGTGGCTTGCACCACAGATTAATTATGTCTTTCATTAACTTCTTTGATTAGTATATCCACTTAGGGGAGTACTCGGACGTAAAGTAGCCGGCGATGACTTCGTCATACATAGATAGGCTTGGCTTCCATAGCTGGTGATGAGGCCGCCTCCATGAGTGTTGAAGGTCGTGGTATAGCAGGTTTGGTAAGTAGTAGGGGAATTTGCGTCCATGGTTGAGGTAGAGGCAGAGCGGGTATAGACCTCATAGCATTTCCTCTACGAGAGATTCGAGACTTACCATTGACCCTTTATCCCGCTGAACGCGAGGTCGCGTAGGTATAGCAACTCGGTCTGCAAACTCGGCCCACCCGTAGTCGATAATATTAGGAGGTAGGTTAATGAAGTTTACTTAGAAGGCTCACGTATTCTTAGCCTACCTAGAGTGATCAACTTGGCCTGGCGCCCTTTCGGCGGTCCCCTTGTCGACAAGCTGAATCTGAACATCCTGTCCAGCCTCCCTCAATTTCTCTACGATAAACTTTACCTACCTTCATAGAACTCATACTCGTCCAAAGTAAAGCTGGGAAGGAACACACGAAAGAACCGCCGCCACTTAATTATTAGAATTAAATTCAAATTTAAAATGCCTTAATAAAGACTTTTACACTCCCAGCTGCCTGCATTGTTTGTATCACCGGCGATATATTTCGCCTGTTTCGGGTATGGGCACAGGGGCCGCTGGCTCTGGATGCCTAATGTGGCTGTGTCGTTGGTGAACTTCGTTGCGATAAGCCGTTCGGGAGCTTCTCCTTCTTCAACCCATTTCATCATGGACAAGATGATATCGTAGTCCGCATTCTCGAACCCAGGAATTGAATGGGTGGTGCCCTGGACCGACTGACTCGCCGCGCCGATATACCAAGGGGCAAGGGTGGACCCCGAGCAATGGTTCATGCCCGGGATCAGGAAGAAGCGGTAGAAATCATCGACGTCGATGCCTTTCGGCACGAGCGTCTGGAGCACCTGCTTGTAGAAGTAGATGCTGCTGCCGGTGGGAATTAACGCGTCTGCGTCCCCATGGTACTTCAGGATTTTGCCTCCTCGCTCCATAAAGGGGCTTAGATCAAAGTTGTCCGCCGTCGCGCCTCCCGGATTTATGGTGTTCGCGAACGTAACGTCGTTCAACGTAAATTTGGTGTAGTCCCAATCGCTGTTGTTGTATATGAAGTACTGAAACAGACCGTATCCAAGAGCGGTCAAATGTGTGCCCATTGCGAAACTCGGGTCTGTGCCGAGAGCCATACCGGGGAACAGGTAGGTCTGGTTGGTATCTATCCAGGGGTTGTAAAATTTGTTGATCGTCGTGAGCTGTGCGGGTGTAAGGCACGTGGCGGGATCTGAGGCCGGCGTACACAGAAGCGCCTCGAAGTCGAAGTTGCAACCGTAAGGGTCACTAATGATCCCATCGACCAAGCCGTCCTGGGGATCGCATTGCTTTTCTATCTCGGCAACAATCGCGGGGAATACTGAGACGTCGATGTGTTTGGGATCAGACACTGGGAGGTTGTAAAGTCCTTGCTGGAGGGTATTCGCCGCCAGATTGACAGTCCACCAAGCAGGAGCGCCGACGGAGATCCCATCAAACGAATCAGGATATAGTTGAATCTCTTTCAACCCTTGCCGGCCTCCGGTGGAACACCCTGCATAGTAGGAGTACTTGATAGAACATGCATAGTAACTGCTAATGATTTCCTACAGTTCAATGGTCAGGGGGTTGGGCTGGGTTGAGGATGAGGATGTGAGGGTAAGATACCTTTGCCAAAACTATTGAGCCATGCATAGCTCGATGACCCCAGTCGATCAGGCTCTCGGGATTTAATCCCCAGGAGCCGTCTTCCACGCCTGACGAATGGCCGGTATCCGTACTTACAGTGGCAAATCCGTACTAATCGGCTTCGTTAGTCGACGCGCTATTATATGCTTTCACTCCATGCCTTGAGTTATGTACCTGAGAGAGCATGCCCATATCCGGCCTATTGATCATACGAGTATTAGCTATATGCACGCTCACCGGATGTACTTTATACACCATTCATGTATCTGGTCTTCTTACCAGTTGATGCCGCCACCAAAACCACCATTGCCCGTTGTCATGAATCGCTCATTCCACGTCGTGTCAGGAAGAAACAGGCCGAAGTTATACGACGAGTTCTCAGAGGACTTGACATTGATAGCCACTGCACATAGCGCCTTCAAATTCGTTGCGTTGTATGGAAACGGGATGTCGGTCTCTGGCTGACCAAAGCTGCCATTCTCCGGTACGGCTTCTACAAGGCTGACCGTCGCTTCGGGATGGTTTTTGAGAATCTCAGCGAACGTGTCTGCCGTGCATTCAGCGGCGACGGCTGCTGCGCCCCCAAGTACCGCGATCGGAATCGCTGAAGTCCAGTACATATTGAACAGACGTAGCCAAAGTACGAAGGAGAATGCCGAGATTCCAATCAAGTATGATCTAGTGCTAAAAAGCTCTTTATATATGGGGCAGAGCCGGCAATTACGCACGGCGTCGGCCATCGTGCCATGACCGAGGCCGTGGATATATACGTCGGATCGTTGCATCGGCATGTTTTCTACTCTTAAATACGACGGAAGCATTTGACCTCCCAGCGGGGTTCGTCGGAGGGACCTCCCTTATTGAGGTGTGATCACCGGCTAATATGAATTGGACAACGGCCAAAGAGCGCTATAATGGGTTAGGACTAAAAGTTAGGACCGGTGAGGCCCCATCAAGGTGAAGATATCTCGGCATTATCCGCATTTTCTATTAGCACGGGCCTCTGTTATACCTAGGTACACGTCTCCACAAGCATGATGGGATATTTACGTGCTACGTAGATTCTCAGGCTGATAGTTGTGGGTGTACCAGCTTTATGCCCCAATGAGGAGTATCCTACTTTTAGAGCTTTAGGACAAAGGCCATCTCCTATGGGCATTTAGCTGTCAGTAAATTCTCATCTAATGAGCAGACTAGGTTAGGTACCACTGAACTTCCCCTAGAACGTCCTAGTTGGCCCCCCTTTATATCCTCCCCGCACCGATCTCAGGGGTATGTCCGGCCTCATTAAACCCACTAAGCCTCACTTTGAACAGTCCGGGGTAGACCAATCCTCGAACATTCTTAGAAAACTCGTCGGCCAAAGTAGCTGAGCATCCACTCTACAGTAGTACAATCCACCAGACACTAACAGATGATCAGGTATGTTATCCTCTAGGTACAACTCAAAATGAGGATAAATCTATGGCATTGATATCCCGTCTCGGACATTCGCGAAAATAGCATAAGGGCTTGACTGAAAACCTCGGCAACCGAGATGTTTTTGTTATCCAAGATCATGCACCCAGGGTACCCAATGCATTCCCTAATCTTCGACCTTCATAGCTTCGGCTTCCAGCTCCTCATCTAGCGCATACTCCATCATCGTTACCGTATCGTCCGTGCCGTCCGTATCGTTCCCCTCGTCCACCTCGCCTTCCTCGTCATCAGAACTATCTGATGTTAGCAAGTCGCTGCTGGCAATACTCCATTCCCTCACAAGACGGTTTTTCTCTTGTCGCTTCAAAAAGTGCTTATGCTTCTGCTGGAGGAGTCCGCTGTCGTTCCTTGGCCTCGGAATAGCCGGTATTACGCTGCGTGTGGTGAGGCCATTTCCACAGTAGCACTTCGCGAGAATCTGTGCGGCAGACGCACGATCGCCTGGGTTGATCCTCGCCATCTCCTGGATTCGGTGCTTTGGTTTCAGTGCCGTAGGCGCAAGCTCCAACACCTTCTTGTAGTTTCTCAGCACCCTATCGTAGCGTGCTACTTGGTCACCCTCGGCTTTGAGAGATTGGTCTAGTGTGCTCCGAGCCTCTTCGCTTCCCGTGCACAGCATAGTAACGTACAACGACCATACATCAATCTTGTGCGATATATCCCCATCTCCGTAGAAAACTTCGGGGGCCATGTAGGGAAGAGTCCCAGGCCTCGATTTGTGACTTGTGGCGTGAAACGAGAGACCGAAGTCTCCGAGTTGAAAGTGATATTTGGAATCTGGCCCCTTAAGGTAGAGTATGTTTGTGGGCTTCACATCTCCATGGATGACACGGTGGTACGCGAGGTAATCTAGAGCCTGGAGCATCTGGTGGAGAAGAGGGTCGAGAATGGCTTTGTTTTTGACATCGGGGTTGTTGATCAACGATAATAGGTTATCGTTCATGAGGCGCATAAATATGACGACATGCGATTCCGTCCTCTCCGATCCTAAATAGTCGACTATATGCGTCTAATCATCTCGTGTTAGTATAACCACATTGCAAATTAGGCTGGGAGCTGGCATACATGCTTAAGCCGACTGAGGGTTTCGATCTCGGATTTGATTTGCAATCTGCTTCGCCCTCGTTTTGGCTGATTCATGATCTTGACAGCCATGAGATCCCCCGTATGGAGATTCATTCCCTTCAGGACAGTCCCGAGCCTTCCGCTGCCAAGTAGACCACCTACTACGTATCGCATTTGGGGTGTTTGCTGCGCGTGGGTTCTCGTTTCCCTCGTTTCCATCCGAGATGGTGGCTTTGTCTCGATCTCCTGTGAGGTTGTCTCGGTCTCCTGTGAGGTTGTCTCGATCTCCTGTGAGGTTATTTCGAGGCGAGGGTGATTGTTGTAGCTCTTCATAGCAGTTTTTATATCGTTGATCCATTTTATTGCCGCTACCTCGTCGTGATGCCATACTAACTCGAATGTAATATTGTTCTGCTTCGAGCCACCCATCCCTATTACCGTCCTGTTCTCACTATCGATGACAACTTTCCTAGGAAATTGTCCACGTTCGAATGGAACGATGTCTTCCCCTGAAATTTGTGAAGACTGGGTTGCTGAGTGATCAACGAACAATACGGCCTTGCTTTGAGGATTTATCTCGAAAGATGCTTGGATCTTAGATATGGAGTTGTTATCGAGGTAAACATCCACAGAATCGCAGCGCCCTAATACGGCAAGAACGTTGGGTGATCGTGAACGAGAGGTATAGTGCCCGATACCTAACATGGGTGATCCGTCCTGTCCGAATCGTATTAGGTCACTGTTGACGCCACCATTGCCATTGGCGGCATCAGTAACAATCTTCTTCGCCTGATCAGATAGAGGTTGCAGAGAAAATAGGGGCTTCTTGGTAGGAGCCATTTTGCGATATGAGAAGTGAATGATATGTCGAATTAGCTGACGTTGTTGGCGTTGTTGTTTAGACATGTGAAGAGAAGCTCGAGTGAGTTTAAATAAGAGGAGGAAATGTAGCGGTACTGTAAAGAATTGCATATTGGATGTAATTTTGCGAGATGTACGTGTGACTCCTGTAATGGAGGGAGTTATTCCCATGGTACTCACGGCATCTGAATACCTACTAACTAACTTACCTCTAGCTAGGTAGGTACCTAGGAGATATCTAACAAACAATTGTCAATGGTGCTGTAAAAATATGAGTGTGAATTCCACTATCAATAAATACAACAGCAGACAATGGTGATCCGTGAAGACCTGACCCATCACGCGATCATGCGTTTGCTCTGCATAGGTCGGAGAAAAGTAGAATTAAAATCTACACGCATGGTACCTAGTACTGAGGGGGTATGTATAGGATGGGATGACGGGTATCGTTACTCCCCCTTTAAACTATCACACTGGAAAGTTTGCTGTTTGAAAAATGTGCTCTGTGTTACTCGTGAGTCACTTAGCTTACCCACGTAAAATACGAATCATCCGTGTAAGGGTCGCCAACCAACAAATACATCTAACCCTCTTAGTGTCGAACTCGACTCTCATCTCCTTTCTTGGACTTCTCTTCCACATCATCTACACCTTCGTCGATTCATGCCATTTACTCCTTAATCAACCAAAGTCTCAGCATGGATAGAAACGTTAATGGCTATGTTGCGATCCAGGCTGGTTTGGCTATAGAAGACCTGGCCAAGCACCCTGAGATGCTTGATAGTTCTAGAGCACGTTTTGATCAGAGCCCGTCGCAAAATATTGAATGCTCGTCGGGGACCCCAACCGAGTACGGCAGTCCTGATCCTCGCTCCGAAGAGCAGAGACGCCTCGAAGAGCGCTATCAGAAAATAGTGGATGATCGAAATGCTTCACGACCCAGGGAACAACTTAATAGCCAAGCCAGAAAGGAGCGAGAAGTTGTAGTAGAGGCATGCCTCAACAGAACGCTTTACCTACCTCCCGGCACGGACTTCGCCATCGCCGCCAGAGATAACGTCAAAGCAAGATGGGCTGAACAAGGTATTTGGAACGACAAGTGGAACTCTATGGCAGATGGCTGTTGGAAACACGAAGAATCGTCGGAGATACCTTCGACCATTCAACCTGATGATCCACCCGAACCTGGAAGCTCTACAGTTAGTGGAAAGCGACAAAGGCGCAAAAAGAAGAAAGATGTGGGACAAGCTACTAAGCCTCCGACTAGAGATGAGCGCGAACGCCAAGCCTCCCGACCAATTCATCAGTTTATATATCAACTCTCCCGTGCGAGGGAACAGATCCTACGCGATTTGAAGATCAAAGAGGACTCTATATACGTTCCCGAAGACATCAACACGAGAGCGTACGATGCCGTCAAGAGCACTTGGACTGAGATGGGAATTTGGGATACGAAGTGGTTAACTCTGCCTGGAATGTCTTGGAAACATGAGAGGAATTTGCGTGAATTCCTGGATGACGACCTAATTGCTTATGAAAAAGAGATGATCCTTAGGACGCAAGGATATAGTCACGTCTGTGGTCATCATCCTTCGTTATCAAACTCCCCCCCAATCATGAAGCAAGTCCGCTTCGAAGAACCGGAACAAGACAAGGAGAGGATGACTTCTGGCGAGACTTCAACCCAGTCGCTTGTAGATGACGCTCCCGGTCCGAGTAGTTCAACAGGGGCTGCCGAGAACAAAAAAGGGAAGCGGTCTCTACTATACGGAGAATTCACGTTGGCTAGTGAATACGACTCTAGAAATCCATCGCCTACAAGCGAGGAGGATTGTAGCGAGCCCGACAGCGAGGCCACCGAGAAGGATCGATGCAGCCAGAGCGACGACTCGATGGAAGACAAGGACATGCTTGACTCGAAGCCTCCAAAGAAGAATTACAAGGCTAAAGGTATCAAACACTCGTCAAAGCCAAAGGGCATAACGAAGAAGGCACGGGAAAATAAGAAGAAGAAAGAACTCACGAAGAAATTGGAGGAATATCACGGTCCCATACTTGATAAGGCAGCGCAAGAGGACGAGAGCTCGAGTTGACAACTTTTCCACTGTATAGTGGCTTGGCACTGGCGTTCTAAACCTTTACAAGGACAAATTAAGATTCTCGCTAGGGCTTCTGCTCCTTATGGATTTTCTTTTTATCCGCTATCGAGGTGTATAAAGCTTCAGTATTATCTATTTAGAAGGTTTCACCATCAGAGAACCCTTGATTAGGAGATACGAGGTTGTAGCACT
>JAOWAP010000087.1:0-10166 GCA_028565235.1 Hypoxylon lenormandii
GTGGGAGGGGCGTTGGTGTCCGAGGGGCTGGGGGGCTCGGTGCCGGAGTGAGACTCGCTAGCGGTCACGCTGGTGCTGAGAGTAGAGGACTCAACCACGGTGGAGCTAGCAGTGCTGGTGAGCTCGGTAGTAGAGGCCGTAGTAGTCTCGGTGCCAGTGCTAGAGACAGTAGCAGTGCCAGTAGCCGTCTCAGAGGGAGACGTAAGAGTCTCAGTCGAAGAAGCGAAGCTGGGGTAAGAGACAGTAGAGCCGGTGACAGAAGACGAGGGAGTAGCAGTCACGAGGACGGTAGAAGAGGTGGTGGACTCAGTGGAAGAGCCAGCACCGGAGGTGGTCTCGGGAACCAGAGGCGCAGTGACCGTGGTGGTGACAGCAGCCTCGCAGGTGCAAGTAGACTCGGCCTTCTTGACAACCTCCTCAATGTCGGCTGCGGCCTACTCGAGGGGTGATATTAGTCTTGAGTCCAAACTCAACAGCATGACATGACATGAAAGTGGTATGAGACAACAATGGGTGGTGACGCGAAGCTGAAGAGCTAAAGTTGAAGTGCAGGGTTGAGGAGGGAAGCCAATAAAGAGAGAGAGAGAGAGATGGGAGACTATGGCGATGATATTAAGGAAACTTGACTAGGAAAACTTACCGCGCCGATGGCGATCATGGCCATGATGACGATACCCTTGAAGTACTGCATCTTGACGATTTGCTTCGTTCTGATCGAAGAATGTTGTGTGGGAAATGCTTTGCTTGGTGTGAAAACACTATTTGCTTGCAGGAAATAGAAATGATCTAATGATCTTGGGGATCGACGAAGAATATTGACTTGGGACGTCGAAGATGTTGTGTTGTGGGAGAAGTTGTGGGTGTGATGTGAGGAAAAAAGTGTGGGAAGAGAGAAAATGCTGAGATCGAGTCTGGCGCGTTTATGTGTTTGTTTGGTACTTTGTACTTTGTCACGTTAATCAGTAACTGTGCAGTAACCAGCAGACAGGAAGGCAGGAAGGTGGGAAAGTGGGAAAAGATGTTTGCGGCAAGAAATATGGAAGGGACGTTTAACAAAACGGCGTGTTGATATCTTGCAGTCGCCTAAGAGACTGGTTCTTGACCTGGGAAGGCACACAGCAACCAGGTGTATCTAGGCCCAAACGGGAAGTATTTCGTGCTGTTGATTCGGGTAACCTGTATTTTGTCTCTCTAGCAACTTTGGTGATTAGGTGATTTAAAATTTTATTTCTGGTACTTTGAGTAACTGGGCCAATATTTGCAAGTTCGCTATTTTCGTATCATCTCAAATCTGTTACCGTAGCAAGGATCAGCTATACGAGCTACTTGTTACTTGTATATATCTTATGTACCTAAGCCAATGGAAAGTTGTACCTGAGAATATTGTTGCCCTCTGTACCCCTTTTCCTCCTGATCTTGAGATTATCTACCTAATAATTCTCGCTGCCGCTACCCGTCTTGCCGCAGTATCAAGTGCTGCCCTATCCAATTTACTTATTTGCCTACCCGCTTTAGCACCAGATGTCGTCTGGTTACACCCCGTGATTGGTACGATTCGACGTCGTCTGGGTGTAACCAGTTACCTGACCAAGCTATCATCTCATAGGTAGCGTTGGGAGTCATCTACCTGCAACACGTCCAATGGCAGTCGGCTAGCACTAGCCACTTATTCAGCAACAGGTTTCAAGATATTAACTGGGAAATCCTGGTCTAAGAGAGGGACTGTCTTACCAACTGGATGGTCCCAGGCTGGTTCGTCCGCCGGCTTAATCTCCCCCTCCGGGTTGAAGTACAGACCTACAAACCGGGCCGATGCAGTACGCACATCTACATTATTTTTCGTACTTAATATACCTGCCCATAGTGCTACATATAGGTATTCCCAATATTTTCCCACCTTAGACACCTCAGACAGGTACCTAGGTCCCCTGGTAGAAACTCGGGCGGCCAACACCAGGAGTTGCTACTTCAGCCGCAAGGCGACATGTCACTTTGCTCACCGAAGCCACTGACGTATAATTATCTATCAACTTGACGACATTTGTTACTGTTTCTAGAATTATGTTTGTCGTGTATTCGAGATCCTATTCTGCTGAAAAACGGCATTCCCCCTTTTGCCTCTAACGAAAATATTTAATTTCGAGATAACGCCTCTGCGAAACAACACCGTTGCCAACCTGTCTAGAACCGGTTCCCGTATGCATGCGTAGGAGATAAATAGCGGCAACGGAAATATCCCGTCGGGGTGGCTGCAGGATCAGGTACCAGGCCGTGATCCTAAAGTAAATCTTACCAGTTAGTTAATACGCTGCCCAAAACTTTCCTCCAAGGAAATGCGAGGCCGCCTCCTGAGTCTAGACGTCAATTGTCTCAGCAAGTTTGCCTTGCAAAAATCTTCACCTCGATTTTGAGACTTCCCCAGTAGAACCTCTGCTGAAGAGCTTATCTACCTAGATACAGTGATGTTTACCAGTCCGACCCTAGTCTAAGCCAGGCTATTCTACTCAGTAGAAGTTCGAGAGAGAATTGGTAAGCTTAAAGATCACGACGGAAAATTGGGGACGAAGCTTGATTTGTGTGAACCGCTTGATTTATTCAGGCGCTTTTGGGTATCCTTGAGCATACCGAATATGCCAAAACTTCAGCAACCTAGCTCGAGAGGCATCCAACCTGTAGGTACATGTATCATGCGAGGACCAATTGCGCGTGCGTGATGGTCAAACACGCCGGCAAGAGAGGGTCTAAGATCGCATCGTAATCCTTTAGCCCATGGTCTCGTGTAGTGAGATTAAATGCTCTGACTTTCCAATGCCGTACGCATGGCTTCAGACTCCGAAGAGTCGCGTATAAGTACAAATAATCAAGGATCATCGTATGATCCGTTCGGTGCTTATCCAGCCTGCGAAAGGTGCTGAGTTGTTTACTCTAGGTGGAACTAGATGGTAGACGTCGGAGAAACTTCCCTTCAGACTTCCCTTCAAAGCACTCCTTAAATATCCCGGTTGTACGGAGATATCCCCTTCTTAAGTTCTCGGACGATCTCTGCGGCCTCCTGAACATTTTTGGCTTCAAAATCATACCTTTTACTCTCGGTGGCCTTGTACACAAGAAGCTATTCCGAGTTTTAGTATTTATACCACGTTTATAGAGAAGATGGACAAACCTTGAAATTCGTAGGATGGCGACGCGAAACACTACATCCGACTACGTTGCTGAAATGGACCGTCGTAGTCTTGCCGCCTTCGCGCGTCGCCTTGCCTCCGGAGGATGGTTGGATATAAACATACTCGCCGTCGATAACGAGTATTCGCTCGTTCAACCCAACAAACCTCATCGGCTGCTTGCGCCAGACGGTATACTTTTTGTATTTCACGTCGCCACTACCAGCTTCGTCTTGCATTATGGTTTCTTGGGCGAGAGGGTGCGTCGTCATGAGTTTCTTCTTGCCCTTCTGCGGCAATTCGTTCCAAACGTGTGTCTTGGGAGAAGAACTGCTAGGGGAACCTGTGATCGTTAGAGGACCATCCGTTGCGAATCGCCGACGATGAAGTTCCAAGTCTGTGACGTTGCCAATAGACGAGACCGTGCGGTCCAGAAATACCACAGCACCGGAATCGGGGAGTTTCAAGACATGCGTGCTCTTATCAAGCTGTCTCTTACGACACACTAGGTCGAGCACCTCAGCGAGGTACATGTCAGTGGTAACATCGAGAGTAACCATCTGCCCAGGGGCAATGTCAGATGACAGAATACGAACCCGCAGGAACTTATGCTGTCCCCTGTTTGCGGCTCGAGCAGATGTTGAAGCCTGCGGCCTCTCGGCCGGTGATTCCACCCGGAACGTTGTAGTGATGATAGGATTCGTCCGCGGATGGGATGCTTTTGAGGGAGACGCCTTTGAAGGAGACGCTTGTGGTTGAGGCGTACTTCTCGGGGTTGTCTCCTCAGCTGCATCTTCCACTGCGTCCTGCTGCTCAAATTGGGGCGTCTGAATTTTGTTCTCTGCGAAGCCGTCTTCTGAAGCTTGAACTAGGGCAAACTCATCGTAGGCTTTAGAAGCTGATCGTGATCTCGCCGCCCTGTTGTTTGCCGTGGTGAATGCGTTCACGGGCTTTTTGCGATCTAATGGTTCAAAGTCGTCATCGACCTCACCGCCTTCTTCGACCATTCTCAGAGTCCACCAATTCACGTTCAGCTTATCAGCAGGCACCGAGGGCTGAAGTTTCTCGGAGTGATACCTCCACAAACTCAGACCGATCAACTCCGCGACGGTCACCGGCCTGAAGGTTCCATCTGCCTCTTGGATATTGCGACGTATAAGGACCTCGAAGGGCTTCTCCGGATCGTCGGAAAATGGAGCGTAGATCCGTATCCTAAGGGGATCAGGGTCGCCTTGACCAGATAGGGTTGCAAACATGTCGAACGGCATAGCTGGCTTGGTCTTCTTCGCCTTAAAGGCGTCGGAGAGGAGGCTACGGGGTTGAACCATACTTAGAGGTCGAATAGTACTCATTGGTCGCGGAGGCGGAAGAGCTTGAAGCATATGCGGTTGAGGGGCGGGCATCGGCTTCTTGACTGTAGATTGGCGGAGGAGCTGTCTCGGTACATTACCGACAACTTGTTGACCAGGAGAAGCACCAACTGCCGGGTTCACAACAGTATCCAGGAGAGAGGTTGAATCGACACTAGCGGCAAAGGCCGAAGAAGTATCCGACATGTCGGAGTTCTCTTCCTCTTCGGCGAGCAATTCGCTTTCTTCCCGTTTTATACCTTGGCTTGGCTCTGCGGTAGTCTTAGACTGTGATCTAGCTCCTCTCGCTCGTGTAGCTTCCCTATGCCTGTGGAAACCCGATGCGTCGAACTCGTTGTCGGATGAAACCTCACTACTAGTGACGGTATCTCGTCGCGGTCGTTCTTTTACGGTCTCCAACGTAGGCTGCGACCCTCGTCGGAGTGGCGCGGGGCGCGGGGGTGACATGGTGGTACTCTGACGAAGGTTGGATGACTGAATAGGAGACGAGCCCGCACGATTCCTAACTGGCATTTTCGCAAATCTTATTTGTTGGGCTGCCCTCTGATCGGTGTCATCGTCACTCTCGTCGCTCAAGTCGCTACTATCATCGTCGTCCATCTGCTCCCGGCGCCTTTCCCTGCGACGCTTGATTGCGCTTCCGGGCCCGAGGGTATCTCCACCCCCGGTAAGCATGCCGCCTTCTTCGGCCTCATCCTCCAGGGTTAGACCGGTAGACCTTGGGGCAGCTTGGAAATATTCGGAAGCAATAGCGGTAGGTATTGGAGGCGAATGGGTTCGCTTGAGGTGTGTTGGATTGGATCGCCAGCCAGCGGCTTTAAAGGGAACGGTATTTAGGAAAGCATCGTTGATCGTAAGGAGGCGCTCGCCGACACCGTCAGCAACCTCGTTAAGATAATTCGTTCGCAACTGGTAAGAGACCAAGCTGGGGAGGATTCGGTGTTAGCACAATACTTTACGATTGCATCTGGGATTCATTACATACTCCTCGACCTGAATCAACGACATCTCGAAGGGCGGACCGGCGCAATTAACTGTAAAGTAAAATCAATTGTATTCATTCTCATGAAATATCCATTCTGTCGGGAATAGACGAAGTGTAATACTCGGCCAGCAATACGAAGTATACGAAGTACGAGGGCTGGCAATCTGGCAATCGTTATGAACGCCGCCCTTAACCCCGGGGAAGGTTCATCTTTAGCTAGGTGCCCGCAAGGTGGATTGCTTGGCAATAGATATGGCCCGTGCGATATGCATTATCACTCTACTAAGCTTATCAGTAACGCTGCTTAGGTACATAATGGCTGTCATTATTCGAACTGGCTACAGCTGTAGTTCCCCCCCTTTTCAAGATGCTATTTATTAGAAACGGACCTTTCATATCTTATAGTCGTACCAACTCCTATCACCTAGTCGCTATTACTTGAGTCGCTTAGTCCTCTAGTTCCATTGACCTGATATGATTGAGGTTATCGGTTGTCTGCCCACTCTTTGAAGCTCAACCCCTTCGCGACGCTAGGCATCCTCACCATCAGAGGCACCTCCGCGTCTGGCCGTCCGGTGAGTTCTTCTTTGTGCACCAAATGTACATGCTTCAGTCTTTCGAAGCCCATACTCTCATATAGACGCAGACCTGTCTCAGAAGATTCCAAGTACATAGGGACGCCTAACTGCTCGGCCACGTTGATGCCCCATTGCATGAGCAAACGCCCAGCGCCGCGACGTTGGTGTTCGGGGTGCACAGCCATGCTGCTTAGATCTTATGGCCTTGGGTCAGTTTGACCTCCCAGAATAGCTTCCTCGACCACAACTTACAGACATATTGGCGTTGCTTGCCAAACAATTCATCCCTCATATCCCACATGGGCCGCAACACGGCTTCACACCTCTCTTTCTCCTTCCCCTCCAACCAAGGTATCCCGGCGGGCTTCTCCCATCCGTTATCCCCTCCCGGCCGCCAGAAGACATCCCACGTCGCCATCCCCACGACCTTGCCAATGTCGCTATCAAGACACTTGACTGTATAGAGTGCCGTGTCGTGGGCCCACCACTGTTTTACCCCTTCATTATGGGCTTCTCTATCGACTCCCCCGGGGTAAAGCAAATCGATGATAGGTTCGTCTTTGAAAGCCGCAAAATACACGTCGTACACCGGCTCGATATCTGCCACCTGGGCAGGTAGTACGGCCAAAGGCATTTTTGCGTACAATGTCCCTCGTCTCCGACTCCGTACTGAGAACTAGAAGGGCAGATAAAGATCGAGGATCCGACAAATCGCATAACCTACCTGAGTATTATTAAATTTTCATTGTCGATCTCATGAGATACCTACTACGATAACTGCCGGCGCCGGTCAGTGCGCATTACTACACTGACGTAGAGTGGGGGTCTTGGTATCCCCGAATAATGTATCAGATTTCACTTAGTCCCTTGGTATTCGTAACGCTGGCAAGCTCGGGGCCATAAAAGTTTGCACACTTTTGGTGGACGCCCCTGAGGAAAGTGTGCAAATTATTTTAGTCACGACCTTGGCTGGGGCTTCTTACGTACCGGTGTGTGTCATAGATATCGATGGGGCTCCTCATGTAACGGAACACAAAAGTCACTTAGCATGTGAAAAAAGGTGAGGCCTGGTATGTATTCGTCCCTAGGAAATTCCAGCAGTGCCAAATGCGAGTTTTGCGACATCATATATACTTCTTTTCTATTTATGAGTGGAAAGTATCTTCAATAAATGGATATAGGATAATCGGTGACTCGGCGGGCGGCTGCTGAGCCTCCCTATCCTCGCCAAACCGCCTCGATCACTGCAAAGAAGTTTTGCGGGTTAGCTTTGACGTCGGCCATCTCAAAGCGCTCGTCGGCATCCCGGAATATCTTGGCCCACGCATCGACAGGGCGTTCCTTTCCATTGAACAGCGCCATCAATCTCAGATCCGTGGCCGTACCGAACTGCTGGATCGAGCGCGGTAGAGGCGGTCCTTCTGTCTCGCCTTGGTTGCCGATATATTCGAAGAGAATGACACGGGCACCGGGCTTCAAGGCCGGAATCAATGCTCGCAGTATCCTGGCTGCCTCGTGGTCCGGCCAGTCGTGGAGGATCATCTTGAATATGTAGATGTCCGCCTGGACGGGTTGTGGCTGGAAGAAGTCATGCTCCACGAACGAGACACGGTCTTTGACGTCCTCGGGGAGGTTGGCCTCAAACACTGGTTTGACCTTTGGTAGGTCCTGGACCGTGATGGTGAGCTCGGGAAAGTTTCGCGCTAGAACGATGGCATCGTGGCCCGCAGAGCCGCCAACCTGAATGGTGTTAGCCACGTTGAGTACTGGACGCCGACTGAATATCGGAACAAGTTTATGAAACTCGCATGTTAGTACTTACGTCAACCACCTTTGCCTTCCCCGCTGTTTTCCAGTCATGAGCATCAAGCACTGCAGCACCCCTGGTTAGCAAGTGCTATTCCGAAGCAATTCCAAGTTGAGCAATGCTCATTTCATAAGTGGTTCGACGGTAGTGTCCGAGAAACTTTCCATATTTCCAACAAAATCTATGGGGGATGGACTCACCGACTCCTTCTAGATGAAAGATCTCCTTAATATAGCGCATGAACTCGACGAAATTCCTCTGACGCCAACCCTGTTTTTCTCCCGCGCCGTCATTTTCAAGCAGGTCCCAAGAATTGCCATGCTTTCCGAACTGGCCGCCGCTGTGGAACAGAGCGAACGAAGTCTCATTCATGTCTTGAGTCAAAGCTGGCTTGCCGCGGCTGAACCGGCTCAGCGCTTCGTTCATAACCATCATCGGTGCGCCCGCGTCATCTAAGATCGTTGCGACCAGAGCTTTAAGCCCCGAGGAGCGGGCAAGCGCGGCCGAACGGGAATTATGCCGAATGCGCGACGAAGACTTGCCCGGCTCTGTCTCCTCAAAGATACGAAGCGTCACAGCGTGTGCCAAGACCCGCTGGACGACCTCCTCCGGGAGAGAAACATGCTTTGCAATGTCGGCATAAGAGGCAGACCCTTCTAGGGGTACCGCGGACCAGAAGTCAAAGTAGTTGAGAATGTTGAGAGCCGCGGCATCGGGCATACACTATAAAAGTCGAAACAGCCGCCGTTAGCTCCTTACTCTAACTACTTACTGGAAGAATGAGAGGAGAGTGGCCTACGCAGTGGACATAGTTGAATATACTCTCGGATGGACCTTGCGTCAGATACCACATGTCCGTCAGCGCATCTAACAGTGATTGGCGGATCATGAAGCTTTCTGCTGTCAGGTTGCTATATCTAGTCGGACTATCTGCCGCGAAGCTCGGTTGCAGGACATTGTTCTCTTTCAGGAATCGTGTAAAGGTCTCCGAAAGCTCGGTGATCTTTGCTGCGAGGCTGTTGAGCGTCGGTTGTGAGTCCGCCATGGTGTGAATCACTTTTTTCTAATCCGTAGTCTATGAAGAAACACAAATAACACTGGGAAGAACACTGAAGAGTTCCCAAGCCCGGACAGTGGCTGGGAACTAGTTGCCTTTTCATCCCGAAGCGAATCTGACGTTCTCTCCTAATAGAAGGTCCGTAGCCGGAGTCACGTCTATCTAGCTTGTAGGCATGTTCTAGATCTATAGAAGTGGACATATCATCATACTAAGCGACTATACGAGGCAAGCAAGCTTCCCCTCTCATACTAGTTATAGGGAAAATACAGGGGTGAAGCATGGGTAAAGCTGAAAATATGCCCAGCTGACGGATCAGATAAACCGATATCTTATCAATCGATCTAATCAGATCTCCCCCATCAGCATCCAGATCCTTAGCCAAGACACTAGAATATGCATATACGTAAAAGGCTGAACAGGCGCCTCAGCCTAGATAGTTTCGGCAGAATTTCCGACAACACGTGGTCCATCTATATACTATTCGTGATCGAGATCCCTAGTTACGTAGAATGCATCGACCACTCCTATTTACCCAACTATAAACCTGCCTAAGGAAGCTAGCTGGGCTGGCAAAAGGTAGAGCAGGTTCTTTAGGCGATCGAGAGGCAATAAATTAAGCCATCATTATATTCGAAAGGTATTATGATAGTATGTGAAAATAGTCTTATTAAATGTGATCTCGCTTTTAATACATACAATTACAGTGCTTTGTAAAAGTCTAGCCGACTTCAACGTACCTAGGTAGTCAAAAACAACGAGCTCCTGATGTATGTCCCAGTCGCATATACTGATTACTTGCATAATGGATGTGAAACAGCCACACTCCACAATGTCCTATGACGCCACACCCATGTCAATCTTCAGAAGCTTCTAACTTTTTGATTCTACCAACCCATCCATCGTCAACATATTCAACTGCCACCGCTAAGTCGCAATTCCATTATAGCGATAATGGGTCTCGTCGACTACTCAGACTCGGAATCGGACTCCGAGCCCGTCGCGCAACCCGCACCAGCACCGACACCAGCTGCTATAACGACGAGCGGCAAGAAACCCTTCCAGAAGATAATCGACCGATCGCAGCCGGGCAAGATCCGCGTCAGCCTCCCGCAGACCTCTGGCCCTAGCAAAGCCACCGATGGAGACGAAGACAGACCGCCCGCGAAACGTGCAAGGGTCGCTGGTGGCGGCGGCGCGTTCAGCGG
>JAOWAP010000088.1:0-10163 GCA_028565235.1 Hypoxylon lenormandii
CCACTTCGCCGCCGGCACCGGCGACTCGCACTACTTCGACCGCCCCACCGACAGCACCATGAAGGTCGCCGTCGTCTTCCAGGCCTCGTCCTCCACCGCCTCCATCAAGGTCCTCGACGACGACTTCGACTTCGCCACCAGCCTGACCTCGGACCAGGTCGAGGACCTCGTTACCGACGAGTCCGACTTCAACCTCTTCAGCTTGATGAACTTTGCCACGTAAATCAATCAACACAAGAGATGCGGGTTGTTGGAGGATATCAAGGGGGATTGTTGGATGGTGTGCGCGTTGCGTTGCGTTGCATTGCATACAAATGGGTACGTCTGAAGGGCGGCGGATGTCAATTTCTCGACTTGCTTCTTGTTTTTTCACGATGGATATAGAGGCAGCTTGTTTCGTAAAACCTTTTGCCTTTATATTACCCCTATTCGCATACCAAGTGATTTTAGTCTGCATCGCATTGTTAAATGGCGGAAGCCGTTCTGTTCTTTTTCCCCCCCTCCCCAGCGATTTAAGGGGTGTTTTTTTTCTCAACGTAAAAGTTGTAGTACTGGTTTTTTGTCGATATCATGGATATAGAATGGAGTTATACGCGAGTAGCCCAATACTTTTTGACGTTAGGTTATGAGATCTAATTGAAGTCGTGGGTTCCTGTTGTCCTACCTTGAGGCTCTTGCGTCTGGTCTCGGGAGAAACCCGAGACAGACCTAGTGTTCCGTGCAACTTGATCTGACAAATGGGGTTGGAGTCTTGTCTAACTTGGGACTATCGAACTGTCTTATGATCCTGGCTGTGATATGATACTAATCATGCTGTATCTCAACTCCATGATATAATTCAAACCGGAGGTTCACCTCAGGGCAGCTTCTAGAACACGTTGTGTTGTAAGTAAAGGCCTGTTCATATATCCGAAACAGGCTTCTGTTCTCTACGCCTGTATCTCGCATCCTTCACGAAACAGCACCTACATCCTAGCCCGACCTAGTTGGATCAGAGTCGGTCAAACAATATAATATCTTCGATATAAGCGATACATCTGGGCTTGATATCCAGCAACGCTACTTGTTACCATGAGGGATTTGCTCATATCTTATGAGAGGATCGCTAACCAGCCTCACAAGGACAAATCATGGGTAGGCCAGGTGAATTGATACTAGAATGGTACTGTGGTCCTCATTTTCTCCAAGTCAAGGACTCACTCACAATCTGGCTGTTCAAAGTATATCTGGAGATGGCAATTCTAAATACTATTCGCGACAATCTTTTTATGTAGGTATCTACAGCTGCCAATTCGTATGAGGCGCAGCCGTATAAACCGCTAAGGTGATGAGGTGTACGGCAGGAGGCTATGTCGCACGTAAAGTGTACGGTTCTAAGATCGTCTTGCTTGTCTTCCCCGTAGGAAGGAGGTCGCAGGCCACGAAACAAGCTTCTATGGGTATATGTGGCGTGTGAATATCGAACAGGAGATTTTGGGTGTCGTCTACACCTACCTCACGACGATAACATCTTCAGGTAGGTAGGTACACACATACGATGTGACGCGCAATGTTGTAGTTGACGAAGCCAGCTGAATGGTATGTACAGATTGAGAGGATACTACTTCTAGACCATATTCTCTACTAGCTTGTGATACTAGCGATTCCTAGCGTTGGCTTACGCGTCGATCAAATGAGAATTAGGCTACGGGAATAGTAGCACATGCTCGGGTTCACGTTAGTCTTTTCGGACCCGTTGGCACTAGGGGAGACGAAGCCGACGGCCTGAGGGGCGGACCCGACGCCGCGTATTTCGAGTTTTCAGATTCGAGTTAATAAGCCGAAGCTATCGAACGGTGTATGGTGACCTGTTACGTATCTTTCTTGACACAGAGCTGCGAATTATCGGTCTGGAAAAGCTTGATAATCAGCTTGCTCACTTCAGATCTATTGCGCTTCGTCCCCCGAGTCACCAATGTGTCCGAAGAACTCGAGTACTTGGCATCCGAATTGGCGCTCTTGATGAGATCGGAAGTGTCGCATGCCACTGTTCTCCAACCGTCCATGTTGCCTACTTGTATATCGCTAGAGATATAATGCGTCTAGAATCCTCCATGCTAACATGTCGGCATTTATCGGAACATCGATACCAGGGGGGCATTAGAACTGTCATCGGCCTCGCCGCCCTCATCCGTGCGATCACTGCTTAAAGCCGTCGCTTAAATTTTTCTTCGACGCCGCGCGTGAACGTGTACCAGATATGTCCGCAGCCAGATAGTCGACAGTGCCGGGCCTCCAAGGTAGTAATGGGAGATCGCTACTACCTCCAGACTCCAGTGACCGAGACATGTCCTACAGTATCACTTGGGGAACACCCCAAGCTCACCAGGCGGAACATAGGGCCTATTTCTTTCCATCAAGACGTCCGACTATTAGGTATGAACGTATTCGACTTTGGCCTGAATTGGCGGCGGTTTGTCTCTTGTTAAGGTCACCAGGAACTCTCACTCGACCATGCTAATGTCGGCATAACCCGCTATTGAAATTTGAGAAGAGACGTGCTAATTATTTAAAATAATCATGAAAGAAGGTTCGCTTCGTAAGTCTCGGGTAACCTGAAAAGGCCCTGCGTATGTTTCACGTCTAGCTCCGGTGTGATGCTCGTGCCGGACGATTGTACACTGAACGGCTTTCGGGTAGCAGGTAGCGAGCCGGGTTCCACCGGGTCTAGGTGAGCCTTATCCGGGGTCCCCGAGAAGTAGCTTGGCTGGAAATCCTATCCGTCGTGACACAGCAGGTGGAGCTTCACTTAAAAGTCCTGCACATGGAATGGGAAAGAAAGGGGAAAATTCGACCTTTGATATAAAAGGCGAGGTGGTCCGTTCGATACTCGGAAAAGGATGTACTCACACTGCGGTTTCACATATTTTAGACGTAATAAATCGGACTACTCCATATGGTGCCCGTAGAGACAATGAGTAACTCGAAAACCTGGAAGATATCTGCAGCTTCGTAAACTACCTAATGTTCATTAGTCAGGGCTTCCTCTTCGCCGTAGTCCAGGGGCGAGTAGGAACCGAATGGGCTAGAGACCACGGGTGAAACCCCGCGGCGAACTAACTAACTACCGGCGCTGGAAGGGTTTGCTATCATGGCGCACAACGGGCCACGGAGCGTCCTTCGTGCAAGGCTCGTGACGGTAATTGGTGGATTGGTTGCGGCTCCAATGGTGGAGTAACGGGTTCACGCGCTTAGCTGCTGTTAGTTAGGCGAGAACACCCCAGGAGATCCTAACGATGTTACACCATACAGATGGGAGCCACGGAGAAGTATTTTGGAAATCTCGCTATTATCAGCCGTCTCAGCAGGCACTATGTCATCGTGCCATCAGTCCGCGTTAAAAGGTATTCATAGTCGTACCTATTAACCTGTCAGTAAAAATAGGAAGGGGGGCTTCTTGCCCGAACTAATATTACAGGTGTAACGTTTGTGTACGATGGAGGTAATATTGGGGTGATTCTGCGTGTGAGATCGAAGATTCATCTGCAAGCTGCCGTGCTTCTCTGCGGGCGGACCCGGTTGGATCTTGGAACTAATACATGAACAGTGGGTATAGTTGGGAACCTGCAGGTGGCCAGTCGTAGAAAAGCAGATACCCAATATCAGGTGTAATCAATGTAATCGATGTTATTGAAGTCCTCTATGCTACCGCGGAGCAAACCCTCCGTTTAGAAGCATATACAATACGTACGAGTTTACACAAACCTTCGTGCGTCACAAACACACGTGCATGTTCGGCAATCGAAAGATCTAACGACTCGTTATTGCCGTTTTGAAACTCGGTCAACCCCTTGGTCGCTTTGAAAGACGTCACTGGACTCGAACCTACCTAGAGATTCAAACACAACTCGTTACTGTCTTCAGCGAGGGGAAGTCAACCACTTCTATTACAAGGCTAAGAAGCGACTCGAGGG
The DNA here is from genome assembly GCA_028565235.1 of Hypoxylon lenormandii. Lineage (NCBI taxonomy): Eukaryota > Fungi > Ascomycota > Sordariomycetes > Xylariales > Hypoxylaceae > Hypoxylon > Hypoxylon lenormandii. The sequence continues at coordinate 3,954 of JAOWAP010000088.1, forward strand.
GACTTAGGAAAGCCGTTTCCAACCTAATTCGAATCTATCTTATAAGAACGACGCGCTTTCTAGCGAGATGAGACACTACTTTCCGTTAGCGATATGGCACAAAGGGAGATAATCCCTGAAATTGATTCCACGCTCCGTGACGAATGCTCAGCAGCAGAGGACCCAGCAGAGTTACCAGATACTATTTCCGATCTCACTTCAGACGTATCCCAACATAGATCAAACGTACGAAGCGCTGTAAGGTCAAGAGAAACAGGTCAAAGCCGTCAGAGTCGCGATCCGAATTCGGAAACCATGGAGAACACTCAGAAAGTCCGGAACAGTCCGCAGAAAGCACGAATCAACCGTGAACAAGCAGAAGCCATGGGATGGATCGACGCTAATTACCATGAGGCGAACCCGTGGCATGGTCAATCGAAGAAGAAACCCGTATTCAGTCTGGGAAAACCCTTACCACGTGTAACTCGCTGGCCTAGGGAGCCAGGAATTGCAGCGACAATAACGAAGCCCCCAGTTAAATCATCCGAAGACTTGGCAGAGCTTGGCGAGGCTGTCTCCCATGCAGAGCTCCCGAACGCTGAGAAAGTGACCACGACGGAGAGCGGCAGCCCGAAGAAGAGAAGGACGGCGGCGGGTGTCAGTCATGGTGACAGACGCAACGACGCCGGGCTGCCCGTCTTCGAATATCAACCCAGGGACGACAGTACCACACGCAGAGAGCGCACGAACGATACGGCCGATACGAGAAAGAGCAACCGAAGCAATCACAACTTTGGTATTGACAGCGAGCCGATAGGCCAGCGGGAGCATGACGACGTGGAAGAAGGGGAGAAAGATCCGAACGAGTTGCGCAACTGGTGGGCCCGGGTCCGTGCAAAGCATCCGGAGCCCCTGGCCGAATTCCTTGCAGTACGTTTTCACCGGGCCCTAGCATCCTTCATGGTCTAGACTAACCCGACGTATAGACAGGTATAGCCGTGTTTATGGGATTAGGAGCAACGCTCTCTGTGAACCTCTCTGCCAACCAAGAGACAAAATACGGCAGCTACGAAACCTCATGTTGGGCCTGGGGCTTTGCCTGGATGTTCGGTATCTACCTGGGCGGCGGCGTGTCAGGGGCGCACATGAACCCGGCGATATCGATCAGCCTATCAATATTTCGGGGCTTCCCCTGGCGATCGTGCCTCGTCTACGTCCTTGTGCAGTTCCTCGCCAGTATCGTAGCGGGAGCCCTGGCGTACGGTATCTATCGAGATACTATTCGCTATGTTGATCCTACCATGGCGAATATGGCCAAGACCTTCTTCTCGAGTCCTCAGGAATGGGTCTCGCCCGGCACGGCCTTCTTCGACCAAGTGGTGGGCGGTGCCATTATGATGATCGCAGTGTTCGCGCTGGGAGACGATCAAAATAACCCGCCCGGCGCTGGAATGCATGCCTTGGTAAGTTGTCAAGATTCTGGTCTTCCGACTTGGCTCATTGACCCTAGAGAACAAGTGCTAATAAGGTGGGTGTAGGTGCTCGGATTGCTAGTTACGACTTTGAAGTTTACCCTTGGTTACAATATCGGTTCAGCACTGAATCCAGCATCCGACTTTGGCCCAAGACTTGTAGCCTGGGCGGTCGGATACCGAGGCCCAGAGGTGTTCCAGAACGGATGGTGGTTTTATGGCCCGTGGCTCGCAACTGTGGTCGGGTCTATCATCGGTTGCGTCCTATATGACGGTTTTATCTTCGTGGGATCGGAGAGTCCAATCAACTATAAACTGAATGGAGGATTCAAGAAGCGAACTCGAAAGTTATTTGACTTTGCCTCGAAGAAGTGAGAGCAGTTATACCTTTTGGAAGACGTTACATTTGTTGAATGGACGGGAATGATTATCAAGTCCATGAAAAGGAGAGGCGATACCGTTGGTATTAGTATTATTAGGTACGCAGACCAGACACATGCATCAATGTCACTTGGAAATGCCGAATTGACGGTATGGTATCGTTTTATGAAGACAGTTGTTGCGAGGTTTAAAGTGTTAGAGTGTTCAAAGCGTGCGACGATAATTAGGAGTCACGTGAGATGATGGTCCGTGCAATTTCAGGCGTCTGTATTGGGTCTTACCGCAGCCGAATCCCAGACAGTGACCGAATACCGAGGTTCTTTCTTCTTCGCCTCACATTTCCTTCTCCTTCAGATCCTTGCAATCGCCAACCTTCCTACGACAATATCCATCCCTCCAGCATCGGCATGGTATTGTAGTATCTCAGATCGCAGGATATTGCAAATATCTCAATATGGCTTCGCCTCCGAAACCCTGGGAGCGTCCTGGCGCGTCAGCACCTGGTAAGTTGAATATCGCACCAATTTCACGTGCCAACAATCAACATTTGCTGCTTTGTTCTTACACTTACACTTACTAGCAAACCCTGCCGCGCCGACATTATCAACCACAGCGACTGCTATGCCTTCATCTACAACCTCCAACGCCATCACATCTCCTGCATCAACAACTGCTGCCTCAAATGCAACATCCGGCACTCCCACCATTCCTCCCCGTCCCGACTCCCTCGCCTCGGCTGTCAACCAGAACGCGTCTGCATATAGTAGAACACCTTACAATGCCGCATACAGCCCGTACTCGTCCCCGTATAATAGATTTGGCGGCTACGGTGGGGGCATGTACGGCGGTATGGGTAGCATGGGTGGTTATGGCAACATGTATGGGGGAATGTATGGTGGCATGCCCGGAATGATGCCGAACGACCCGAACAATCCTACCAGCCTTACGGCCCGTTTCAGCAACAATACTCAGGCTACATTTCAGTTGCTAGAGGGACTCGTAGGCGCCTTCAGTGGCTTTGCCCAGATGCTTGAAAGCACTTACATGGCAACTCACTCAAGCTTCTTCGGTAAGTGAACTAGGATATACAGTACCGCGAATGGGAGAATCGGTTACTGACGAAGCGGCAGCTATGGTATCCGTGGCCGAGCAATTGAGCAACCTACGCAACACTCTAGGATCCGTCTTGGGTATCTTCACGATTATGCGATGGCTCCGTACCCTCTACGCCAAACTAACCGGCCGCCCGCCTCCGGTCGATGCAATGGCGCTCACGCCATCAGCTTTTGCTCGCTTTGAGGGGCGTCAAGTGCCAGGCGATGCCAACGGAGCTGGCCAAGCCAAACCCAGCAGAAAGCCTCTAATCTTCTTCCTTCTTGCAGCTTTCGGTATACCATATGTGATGAACAAGATCATCCAATCAATCACCGCATCAGCTGACGAGGAGGAACGCAAGCGCCTTGAAGTCGCGGGCCAGAATGCGCCTCTGGACCCAACTAAACTAGAGTTCTGTCGAGTCCTATACGATTTCACCCCGGAAGCAGGTAACGCTACCCAGGGCGTGGACCTTGCTGTCAAGAAGGGTGATTTCATCGCCGTGTTGAGTAAGAGCGATCCTCTGGGCAACCCGAGCGAATGGTGGCGTTGCCGAGCTCGAGACGGACGACTGGGATATCTGCCTTCGACATTCTTAGAAGTAGCCAAGCGACCCGGACAACCCATCGCTGCGATCCAGGGCGCCCCTAGTGCTGGCGAACCGACCGCATCGTCGAGCAACGCAAACCCTCAACCGCCGGTTGTCACCAGCAAAGCCGGGGATATTGCAGCTGAGAGCTTTCAGAAGTCACAGTTCTACTCGTAGGGCGTGAAGTCTGGACTTTATGATAATGCTCCATTCCGGAACCGAGAGCGTGTGCCTATTTATTTTCCTCCCCGTGGACCTCCCCGCGGACGTATGGGCCAGCAGCCAGAGACTGTGCATTCTATTCCGAGACATCGTCCTCTCCCCGGGGATAGTAACAGGGCGTGTGTATATCCTTCAATGAGAGGACATGCGATGGGAATAATACCACAACGACCAGCAGCCACGATACGGAGTGACGCAAAAAGTCGGGGCAAAAAAGGCCGAGCAAAATTATAATAAGCGTCCCGTCGGGTGGGGGGAAGAAGTCAAGACGAAGCGCATCGCCTAAGATTTCCAGCTAGTGCTGTTGAGGCTAAGACACTTCGCGATACGAGTCACTACTGCTGCTCGGGGAAATGCCCAAGGTATAGACATACATCGATCCGAAATTTATGTTGAGGCTAGGAAGTGCACAATCTCTCAGTCGTTACGATTCACAGCCTGACTGGGATGGAACCGAGTCGCTAGTAAACTAGCCATTATCCGGACTACGACTACCTGGCGAAGACATGCGGAAACCGACTGACACACTCCAGTTGTACCTTGAAGGAAGCTCGGGTTTCAGCCGGAACATAAGTGGATATATAATGCAACGACGGGGCACAGGGGTTATTATAAGTGTTCGATTGAAAAGTGGTATTCAAAGCAGGCAGGCATTTGCATTTTATTTTGTAATGGGCGTTGGGATACCGTACGCTTTTAGGGATGGCATAAGCGATACCTTTTAATTAATGAATACTTACCTGAGAAAGGAGATTTTAATTTGCTGAAATGAACAGTGCAAGATGATGTGAAGTATGAAGTACATGCTAGTGCGCAACTGAAAGGAATACGCTACACTTTAAACCTCAACAATGATAGTCTACGAAATTCTCCGCTCTCGTCTTGTCTCCTTACACCTTAGGACGTGTAGCATTGAGGTCACTTCGCGATATCAAAGTTGACACTCACCCCTACTATTATTAGTACCTACCTGGCAGTTACCCCTATTGATATAACATTCACTCATAATATGCGAAATAGGTTGGAGGACGCTCGTGGTTGATCTTATTCTCACTTTCACTCATAAATCTATCTACCTCTTCAAGTATATGAGGGAGTCTTCCATGTGTATCTCACTGCCTGGTACCCACACTAATTGAAGAGTCGTCGCTGGAGCTTTCGCCCCGACCTCCAATACAGTATCAGTCTTGTCCTGCCCTCCTTCCTTCTCTGCTTTCTGTGCTGCTTGGGCCAAAACTTACATAACAGCTAGCAGCTAACAGCTTAATGTATATGAACGGCGTTGCTTCGTTATGAATAAACCGACAGGTGGAAGAGAGGGCGACTATGCCAGCCACAGTTTCCTCCAGGACTTCCTATATAATACCACCCAGGGTTTATTGAATTTGTCTGCGTGAGCATCAAAAACAGAAGAAGCCTGTAGCACCGATGCTGTCACAGACTGTCTTAGCTGCTTCAGACAAACCACCTCTCCCCTTCTATGGATGATCATAGGAAGTTTAGTTCTTGTTGTGAGAAGATCTCGCCTTCTCGTCAGTGGAACCCGTTTACTCTACGTCGTCTGCGCGAAGGTGGTGGTGGGGGACCTGTTAGGACGAAGGAATTCGGCCAATGTCTAGTGTCTCTACGCCCTCCTGGACAATAGACGGTCGACTGTTCGGGCTTATCGCCATGATCGTATCAACTGGGAGACCAGGTCTTGACAGTTGGTTACTTCCTCAGCAGCTTGCAATACGCACTGCTGCACGCCGAGCTATCGCGTTGCTTGTAAATCAATATCCGATAGGATATGATGCCACGTCGGATTTGTGTTCGTTGTCGAACTTGATAAAGAAGATTGGGCTTGATGAAGGATGTCAAGTATCTTCGGCTCGACTGTCCAAAAGCTCCCTGCCTCCTGGTAGATACTAATACACCGCTCACGTTAACCCTTCTTTCTCAGCTGTTGAGGGTAGTTTAAATACCTACGCATCCTTACCACGGGATCTTCTCCCCCATAATTAGTTGCTTCTTCGACCCTAGGAGCGGCCAATCCCACTATAAATATGGATGAGATGGTATTATCCTATGATGGAGTGCAGCGCTACGCTCAAAAATGACCCCTCTTGCAGCCCCTTTCGCCGAGCTTCGTGCGTGTACGTGTTGCCCTTCGGTTTCGTTTAGGCTGGTGTTGGAAATTCAGCCAGCGTGACTTCTTGGCAGGGAAGGCTGCCCAAACGACTTCCCAAGCATCAGAGTTAGCCGTATATTTCAACTGAGTCTTGGGACCCCAATAGTGAATCTAATTCGATGACTACACAATATGTCTATGGGAGCCAGATACTTACCCCTTCTAAGTCGAGCCTCCAGACATCGTCGTCCCTGTTGCATATGACCTGTGTACTAGCCGCCACAGGCATGGTATTGGAATCGCAGATGCTTTTTAAGGATGAGTAGGGGCTGGCGCCTTTAACCCTAATATCTACCGTGGCT
>JAOWAP010000089.1:0-10153 GCA_028565235.1 Hypoxylon lenormandii
CAACAGTCTAGTAGTACCTATTCTTGAATACGCCATCCTTGAGTCTCCTGCAGAACAATGCAGTAGACTACTCAACAACTTAGTCGTGATCAGTTCATCCCAAGGATCCTGATCTATGTCACTCTTAGCTGTTGATCTGAGGAAGGCGGACATTCATATTATGGTGCCAGTAGGTTCACTTCAGGAGTCAGTCCTCTCACTCAAATAGGTAAGATATCTAAAACAGGGCAATGCAATGTGATGGTTATGTCAAGAATCTGGTATTCATCGAACTTCCTAGCTCTGATTCTATACAATACTTCCATACAAGCACCTTGCGAGGAATTAAGGGGGGCAAAAAGGACTCTTCTATCCTTTTAACCCCCTTCCGCATGCTATTCCACAACAACCACCACCACCGCCATCGTGGGTGATGTGTGTTGAAAATGTGTCTGTCCGTCCTTCTCAGGCTCTCGCCGTGCTGTCCGTCTTTCTTTCTTCCTTCGACACTCTCGTCTGTATGTCCGCGAATATTCCTTCGCTTCCTCCCATACAGTGGTATAGTTGCCACTACGAAGTGGATTGCGCAAAGCCCGCTACCAGAGGGGGACAACCAAGACACAAAAAAAATCAAGAAAGGCTTCATCTCCTTCTTCTCCTTAATTGCCCCCTCCCAAAAATCTAGCCGGCCTAGATTTGAATAAGACTCGAGCTCCCCCGGGCTTTGTTTAGCCAAAGCGTGTATCAAATGTTTGCCTTATAGACAAAGATGACACGTCTTCTCCCCCCAGTGTCCTCTTGATGTGAGACAAACCTAGGAAGGGCCAAATATAGAGTGATAGCCTGACTTTGCGCGGATATTCTGATAACGGTGGGAGGCTTATGCATCCCTCACGACTCGATTGTTGGATCGGGGCCTGCTCTCTTCTTCCCCTGGATGAGGTTGTTGACTACAATGACCGTAGATTTTACTTTGTACAAGAATATAAAGGTGATGGAACTGATAAGTTCTATCCTACGAGAGGAGGATGGCAGGGGGGAACAGATCTAGGCAAACTGGCGTTTGAGATCAGCCCATTTCCTTTGAAGGGTCTCATGCTGAGAGTTGATCTATCATAAATTTGGTTAGTCAATGTGTCCTGATCGAATGGTAAGATATTATAGAAAACTTCACACATACCTCTGCATATTGCATTTTTGTCTGCACGAGCTCTTCCTCAAGCTCTTGCATCTCCTTCTCGAGCTTTCTATTTTCCTCGTGTACTTTCTCGTTTCGTTTCATAAGGTCTTCCCGCTCAAGCTGCCAGGCCTGTTCTATCTCTTCGGGTTGCTTCTCGATAACGTTGCGGAGCTCTTTAACCTGGCCACTCAAGCTCTCGTTCTTATCTTTAAGCTCCTCGTTTTCGATCTTAGTATGGACCAAGTCTGTAGTCACGGTTGCTTGCTCGCGGTCGCTCGCCTCTAGTCGTTCCTCGAGCTTTCGGATCTTGATAGCATAGCTCAGATTTGCCGTCTTCAACTGCTCGAGTTCCTTTTCTCGCTCTTTCTCCGCGCGCGTCTTCTCTTCCCATTCCGCCGTATAAGACTTCAGAACCTCCGGCGTGATCCTTACTTCGCACGCGTCGCGAACTAACTGATCCGCTCGATAAACTTCCTTGTCGACGCTAGAAGAACTGCTACCGAAGAAGCCATTCTCGAGAATACTACCGGCGCTCGGGGACTGATCGATGTATACATCAAACAACTTATCTCTAAGGAAGCTCGTTAGTTGCGCCATGTCCGACATGGCAAGAAGTGTAGATGCGTTCTTCTGCATCAGAACGATGCCGAATTTCAAGATTGCCGACAAGCCTTCCGAAAGGATGAGGTCGTATATTCTAAGCACCAACTGGAGCGGGAAGCGGTAAGCGAAAAGGGTGAGGAACCACTGTGTTGCGTATAAATGGGGTGAGATGCCACGACGATGCAGATGGCAGTATAAGGCGGGCTCAAAGTCTTCCAGTAGTCGCTCAAACTGGTACAGGTGCATATGCAAGCCCGGCATATCCTGTATAAAGAGGTCGCGTAGTTTGTATTGGTTCATTAACCGGACCAGGAGACAAAACGCCTCTTCCTCCGGCATGTTGAAAAGAAGGGGCATAATAAGGAAGTTCATGCCTTGGGCATATCCGACTGCGTCGTCGAAGAGCGCGTAGGCTTTACAGACGCCAAATAGACCATCTTGGAGGCCGGCAGCAGCAGCATATTTCGAAAAGCTCGTTCGGGCGCCGAGATCTCGCTTAATAGTCTTCTCGAGCTTCTGCAGCGCTGCAGCATCTTCTTTCTCTTTCCTTTTCCTTTCGGCTGCCGCTAACGCTTGGGCCTTCAACGCCGCCTCAGAAGGCTCAGATGATTGTGGTGACAGCTTCTTGCCGCTAGCTCCGGATAGCTCTGAATGAACAGAAGAGGCTGAAGAAGCCGTTGCCTCTTTGTCTGAACTCAAATTACCGTTGCTCGAAAGACTAACCGATGTGCCGTTGCTGTTCCTATCTCTATCCTTGTCGGAACCTCGAGTTACTAATTCCTTATATACTCTCTCAAGCTCTTCGTTCTTACTCTGGGCAAGAACTTGCCAAACTACACCTCGGATCACGGGGGGTATACCTGTAGCTATCGCCCTATTGAGCTCTTCTGAGTTGGTTCTAGCAACAGCGGCTGGGCCCTCGTAGACAACCGATTGCCAGAGATCCCAGTCAACCTGGGCGTCGGCAGGACCAGCGGATACCCCTGAAACAGTACCAGGAGCCAGATTTGCGTCCGCGGGCGGTAAAGGAGACGCCGGAGGTTGCGCGACACCATTCGCGTCTTGGCCGTTCTCTCTAGTCGGGCTCACGATCCCCAGCGTTATGGCACCTTCGGGCTTTTCTTCATCACCAGGATGCAAGGAAATCCCGGCCTCTTCTCGCATCCGCACCATCTTAAACCTATCCTTCAGGCTGTTTCTCAATAGGCGAGGCCTGCCTTCGCCTTCATTCTCTTCCTCAAGTTTACTGAGCATCATTTCCGGATTGCTGGTCAGCGTGGCTATAGAGCTTGCTGTATTTCTTCGTGGGGAGGTGGCAGCTGTGACAGGGGGAGACGTGACGGTTTCTTTGTCCTTATGTGTAGAATTCCGCGATAGCCAAGAAAACGGGCCGGTGATCTTTCGAGAAGGCGGCGGAGGAGCGACGACTGGCGCAGGGGATGGTGTGGGATTCGGACTTGTCTTCGGTGGCGAGTCTGGGTTAGGGGACCATGGCATTGCGGGTAACGAGGCGGTAATATTGCTAAGAGAAAGCTTCTTCGAAGGCTGCTTCTCCGGTACTGGGGGTGGTTCTTCTAAATGCTTGTCAGCGAGGTCAAAGTTACAGCAGGATAATACACAAACCCTTTGGCTTTTCTATCGGCTGCTCTACAACTCCATCATCAAGGTCAACGTTGTCTAGGGATGCATTCGAATTGCGCTTGGATGGTGGTATTGGTTTCGCGGTCGTGATGCTTTCGTCGTCTATACCATTCTCTTTACTTTCGACACCATTTACTTTTGCCTCCGCAGTGTGCCCGTTAGGCTTCTCGTCTTCTGTGGGGTTCTCTGCTGAGTTATCTGCTGATTCTGAACCTCCATCTGTGGCGCCGCTGCCGGGTCGCGGGGAGAGCTTGCGATTCGTCAAAGATCTTACAGATCCAGTGTCGACAGCATCTTCAAATGTATCCTTTACACGATTGAGAGTCAGCATTGGTAGATCTTATTAAGGTTGGTGTTACGTGATTGGATCTATCACTGCAGGTAGGGAGGGGTGTTTGCACGTGAAGATGATTCAACGTACCGTGTCCTTGTCCGAAGGGGTAGGCGATCCATTCGTCTGGGGAGCGGCGTCGGACGCATGCGGCTCCTCTGGGCCCGACATGGTGGCTACCGAGATTCGTGGAAGAGGTAAGGGAGTTCTGATGTACTCTGATGTACTCGTGGTGTATTGTCGGGTCTAGGTTCGGTGAGGTTGTCGTGGTGGAAAGCGGTATAGCATCTATCGAGTCTACGGCTGGCTAACGGTGACAAAAGATGTACTAGATGTACTATTCAGGAGGTGGGTTGGCTAGAATAAAAGGGGACGACGCGACACGCGATGTAATCAAGCAGGGCGCCTTGGTTGCTTTGAAAGAGAATTACTATGCGTAAAGTACTGAATAATGATCGCAGACCGTGAGAAACAAAGGTGTATTGAAAAGTGAAGGAAAAGGGTGAGAGCCGGAAGACGTATCCAGTTGAACTCGTTTGCAATTGTTTTCCCCTTCCCCCTTCGCACGAACTGACTAAAATGACTGGGATTAAAGGATCCTGTGGAGTTTTTGATGGGAGGTGCAGAATGCACAGATGTAATGTAGGTACTATCAATTATGTACAGATGTTGGAATTCAAAATCCAGCTGCTATGCACAGACCTACTAAAGTAGACAGTTGGCAGCCAGTCGGTCTCGGGATTTAGTGGTGCGCTCTTAATTTATATACCTACCTATTTTTAAACAACCAAATAAAGCAACAACAATAAGAGCTACTCAATAAAGGTATAATAAAGGCCGTAGAATATACAGGTGAACATTTCTTATTTTTTCCGAATTTCTGTTTAATTATTTAAGCATAGTTTGTGGTGTTGATATTTGCAAGTAAATGCCAAGACTGCGTCGTCAAATCTCGCGGGGGGCTGCCAGCTTGCCAGCCTGCCAGCCACCAACAGCCCACTACAACCTTAGCTCAGGGGTTCCTTTTAGGGCTTATCACCGCCTATCTGGACCGGTATAGAAGTCTTTAATGACCTGTATGCCGGTATGTTACACCTGTGCGGTCCAGGAGGGCAGCCTGCATTGAAGTCTGGTAGGACAATTGATCCCGCAGAAAGGACTGGCTGCAAAGGCGAAATTGAAGGTCTGAGTTATCATAATTTCCACGGACACCTACTGCATCATTCATCCCATCTGGCAACGTGACATCACTACTAAGACGTGGGAGCATGACATGGAGCATGGCATATGGATTTCTTATCAATTGCCGGGTCTTCTTCTTTCGACAGAAGTTAGCGTTTCTATATTAAGCTCATAGAGGGGTCTTCTTTGTGAGGGGACAAATTCTCATGTGAAAGACCAGGGCAGCAGAGCAGCAAACCAGGAGTCAGCATCAGCATCAGCCTTTGTGAATAGCCACGTTTCGTTCCCCGGCTTCTAGAAAGCTGACAAGATATTGAAGCATGATGTAGGATCTACCAAGGTATAGATGCAGCATGTCATAATCATAAATAGCTTGACTTAATTGGCCAGCTCAAGCTCTAGGTAATAAAGATCGATGCAACCCCTTTTTATCTGCATTAAGCCATCCTTGGGCTGTTGTGTACCTACAGTACCTCAGGTAATCTCAGGTATGTCCAAATTCGACCATCCACTTGGCATTCCATGCGTTCGTCATTCATTGCCTATCGTGCGCTGTCGACTAAGTAAAGGTATTATCTAGTTGTCTATTCATTCCGATGGGTTGCGTGTACTGTTTTCTAATGAGATTTGAATAAGTACTACTTTAATTCGGGGCTTGCGTATATCATGACAGTATGATGTCCGTGTGCTATGTTCTCATCCCGCGCTGCATTTCAGTCTGTATAACCTTCTTTAAGGCTTAGGTCTTTCGAGGAACCTTACTGTGTAGTTTATACTATTCCGCCGCACCGTTACGTAGTCCGCGGCACAGTACGTATATACTCCTGTAGGATGTTGCTGTCTTACATACATGTAAGTAGCCTTGATTCAACCAGTGATCCTAGATCTCGGTCCTTGGTTTATGTTCATAGGATTATGACGTCCTCTTGAATTACTTCTAACTAGGTCGTTGAGATGCCGTTGTGAATAGATGATAGATGACAGGACGGGGATATCTAGTTGAATTGCCAGATCTATGTGGTTGTCAGATAGGAATCTTGACTATAATATCATGAGATTTTGTAAGAAACCAAAGCAGTATTGACCCGGCCATAGACTTAAGATATTTGCATGTTCCTTGGATATAGTCAGCTGCGTGCTGGTATTTCGTAATCAGTCTAGCAGGCCTGCTAACAGCATTGTATCCATGAGTACGATAGCGAAAGCGCAATATCGAACGAAGAGCACGTCGAATTAAGTGAAAACGTAATAAATGAGGAATTTGGCACTAGTTTTCTATAAGATATACTTTATCACATTGTATTTGGACTCCTTATGGAAAATGTATATATGAATGACTTTCACCACTCAAACTCACGTGTATCACTATCCGGTACGTTAAGCCTCGTGAGAGCCCGCGCACTTGTTCAGTCTCTCCTCCCGATTTCCTCTATGAGAAGTAGCTTCCATCCACTCTCGTCTGAATCCAGCAACGTCATGACTGATTGACTAGACAATATGAGGTATCTCCGATGTCCAAGTTGCTTCGAAGGCAGAAGAAGGCAGAAAGCAAAGAGTCCGAAAGACCTCAACAACTAGATACAGACGAGCTAATAAGTATGCTAAAATAGTTAAAAGCTCGAGAATTGACAGGATATAATGGATACTGCGAGAATTGCTAGAAAAAGAGGTATAGTGCGCCATTTTGCAGAGGGCGAGTATGGGAAGCAGACCAGCTGTGCAAATGCTAGCAGCCTGCCATAAAAGTCGTTCAATAGGCGTGGGGAAATGCGAAACCCACGCAGCACAGTGGATGGCCCCGAAGACAACGCCAGCAACGAGGGAACCGATATCGATGTAAGTGAAGATGTAACGCCCAATCTTTACATTGCTATAGACGCGTCCGTATAGTATTACCCCGTCGTTGGGAAGAGGGCCTAAACTAATTCCTTTTCCATACCAAGCCTCTTCAACGGTAACGAACGGCCTCAGTATCCCGAACCAGGACGTTAGATGGCTAGAGTCGAGAATTTGATCGCGGTCATATTCACTAAGAGTATGTATGGCAAGATCTTGTGACAGCAAGGACTCTTGGATCCCAGCGGACTCTTCCGGTTTAGCAGGATTATGTGAATTGGTTAACTCCTTAGTAAGAAGTATGGTTGGGACCCGTACATCTTGTGGCTTGGAGAGGCACAGGAAGAAGACGAAAACTGTACACGCGGCATATGCGAGTACCGCAATCTCAAGCTGAGATACAACAAGCCCGCGCGCAGCTCGAACGGCAACTTGGATGACGAACCAAAGTAATTGGCCTATTGTGATGACTTTTATCAGCAAGTCGCTCTTGCTCTTATCCTTGATTTCTTCATCTGTGATCCGGGGGATTTTGAGTATTCCGATGCTTGACTCTGGTCTGATGGCTGTCATTTAAGTCAGTACGATTGTCTCAATACAGTCCAGAGGTATCTGATTATTTGCTTACTGGGGTTTCTACATATCTCCTGTAAAGATATGCAGTTAAGGGGTATATCTTGCAGTTCTCCATTGCATATAACCCTGAGAACAAAACCACCCATGTTTGCGTAGAAGCCATGCGTTATCGTCCAGTGCTCTTCGATCCATCGAAACTCTTTAGTTTCTTCTCCAAGGTCCCGCGCTAAATCCTTAAATTCGCGAACAGACTGCTTCGCCAGATACCGTTCTTGCAGTGCTTTGCCTACTAGAAATTCCGGTATGACCAAGATCAACAACGTCCACTTGATCTTAGGCCATGCACTTAAGAAATAGAACTTCATCAACCGGTAGACATATCTGACACTTTCACGCCAGATGTTTTTTGGTCCCTCTGGCCATCTTGGCCTTTGGAGCTGTCTCGGGATGTTGAGATGCTGCACGGTCCAGCAACAAGTAATGAGAGTGAACAATGAAGTCCAGAGTATATCTAGGGTCCCTCTCACATTCGTCGCGCGTACGAAGTTTGTCGACTCTGGTGGAATGGTGCAATTAGGCTGGAAGACTGAAGCAGCTAGAATAGGCCTTATGAGGCCTTGGATGAAAATGATGCAGATGAGCATTTTGAAACAGCTGAAATATTCCTTGATAATCGGATATGATCTATAGAGGAAGGCAATATCATCATTGTCGACAACAAGACGACAACTTCATATGGCGAATGCAAAAGGATGACCTGTATAAACATCAAGCCAATGGTAGAGTTCGACGTAAACGAATGACATGGACTTCCACGATTGGATCCAAATCATCGTACAGTTGTCTTAGCATTCTTGTAAAGCCGAGTCCTGTGTATAGCCCTATTAGGCGCTAATGTGACGGCTTGGAAATAATGCCATTTTGAAATAGCATAAGGCCTATGAAGATGACCAGGTTAAACGGTCGCATCCAAATCTATTTCATGGGCCGCGTTTGGCGTAAGGAACGCTATTTTCAGATTCTAAAACTTCCAGCCCTGGAGGCTTCTATGTCGTGTAGGCATTATTTATATGCAGCATGATATAAATCAAGCTCGGTGATAGATGGGGTTTGAATCGCGAAATATCTTATGTATGCCTGTATTTTCCAGAAAATAGGGGGAGCCTGTTATGGCTCAACAGTAAATTGAAATATTGAATAGACTCTTTACATTCAGAGGGCTGAAGACGGTGAACCCGTTGCTAAAACACTCTCTTTACATAGCAATAGATAAGCCAGGTACAATATCAAGGGTTTGATGTAGGGGCTACTACCATCTATACCGCGTGCGACTCTAATAGGGCTCTTCAGAGTTAGGAAAAGGATAGTAAAAAGGCATTACACAGATCACTACCTGCATTCGCTCTAAGAGAATGAGAGTTGACACGCCGGGTAAGAACGAAAGATCACCCACTAGCTGCCGCGGCATTCAAATGCCAATCGTATATTTTCAAAAGGAATATATCAATGTTAGGCAATATCAGTAATCGAGTGCTAGAGCTGAGTCTCATAGAATCGGTTCTTATCTCCGAAGGATCGCTTTAGTTTCGAACGCCGCAATGCCGCAACACCGCAACGCCGCACAGACTACCGAGACACGAACCAATTCGGGTTTAGACTCCGCACTGGATTTTATGGGCTCGTTACTAATTTTGCTGGTCTTCAGGGGTTTCTCCGCCATATGAGTCACCGGGCTGCGTCGAAGGAGCCGTGATTCACGTGCTTTCGTGGCTCCGGCGTGTTTTAAGATGGGTATGGTATCAATTGGGAATCGCGATGGCGCGTTTCGTCTCCGTAGGGCAGTGGAGAAGCCTGCCATCTATTGCCCGGAGTCTGATATCGTGGGTGGACAAGGCGGCGGTTCTGGGTCTATATAGAGGTGCTTCGCAGGACACAAATTCCATCATGATTTCCCTCGACAAACCAAGCTTTCCACTGTGCTTTACATCTTAATCTCCAAACGCTCTTGTTTCTCTTCGCAGAAAGTTCAAAATGGCAACATTCTCCCACGAGCCTATCTTTGAGGCTGCCTGTCAGGCTGGCGATATACCAGGCGCTGTTCTTGTCGCCGCAGATGCCACCGGCAAGTTCAAGTACGCCAAGGCATTCGGCAAAACTGCCCACGGGGAGACGCTATCGACAGATAGTATGATGTGGATCGCCTCAAGCACGAAGCTTATGACATCTGTTGCGGCGCTGCAGCAGGTTGAACGAGGGCTCATTGGCTTAGACGAGGATATCGCGAAGGTTCTGCCAGAGCTCGCCAAACTGCCGGTCGTGAAAGAATTCGATCAGGATGGCAAGCCCGTATATGAGGAAAGAAAGGTCGCAATTACTCTGAGGTGAGTACTCTGCTTTTATTCTCGTGGAAATCTAACCGGAAGATCGCTCAACTCTCGCAAGGCATATGCTTTCCCATACGGGCGGACAGTCCAAGCCTATGTTTTCTCCGAAGGTCCAACAGCTAGTGCAAGTCCTTGGTCCTCCCTCGACGCCTCCTAGGACCATTGTCGGCGAGCACTACGAGCCCCTCATCTTCCAGCCCGGGTCGGACTGGGTTTACGGTTCGGGCTATGCCTGGGCGGGTAAGTTCGTGGAGCGGCTTTCCGGGCTCTCTCTAGAAGACTACATGCGCGCCAACATCTGGGACCCGCTGGACATGCGGCTAGTGAGCTTCTCGCCCGACGCGAACCCGGAGATGAAGGCGCGGAAGATAGGGATGAGCGCCAGGGACGAGAGCAGCGGCAAGCTCGTCCCTACGACGGAGGGCTACATCGACCTGTACG
>JAOWAP010000090.1:0-10152 GCA_028565235.1 Hypoxylon lenormandii
AGCCCGGGTTCGTCAACGCCAGGAAGCCCGCCGACGTCGGCGTCACGCCCGACGACGGCATCCTAGCTAAGCACGAGGCCAAGTCGCAGGTAAGAGTGCAGGTCGAGGAGTTGCCTGTTGAGCAAGTTGCGGCTTAATCTGCTTGAGGCGTTCGCTATCTAGCCTTTTCGATGTTTAGCCAGGCCCTCAAGGGTATCGGGGTTAATTAATCTTGCTGGAAGCGTTGTTATCAAGGTATATTTTAACATGCAATATGATTTCGTCCTGGTTGAGACTACATGTCTCAATCAAGGCAACAATACCTCCAGGCCCTGGGAACTTGCCCGTCGCCAGACCCTAAGCTGCTTATTTGGGACAAATTTCTCGACTTTGATCCTATTATTGATTTGCGAAAATTTGTTGCGATCGTTAGAAGCTGCGTATGTGTAGTCCTGCAAGGTAGGTATCCAGCGGATACAACCTTACCTAGTAGTAGCCGGCGGCTATGCATAGCTAGCTCTACAGATTATACAGTAACCCTGCCTTGGAGGTAACCATTAAATCGCAATTAATATCACAAGTACTAGGTAGCTATAGCTGTGCATTGTAATGTGAGCTGCCAACGCAATGACTTATGAAGGCTCTACCTCGAACGAATTACAGTGTCCACATTTCGATGCCAATTCATATAATTATACACGAAGCAGGGTCTATCTTAGATACAGTATAAATATATTTCAACTATGGCGCCACAGACATTAACAGGTCTCCCGTGGTCTTACGTAGGCAATCGTAAATCAAGGATCAAACCGTTATACTCTGCTTTTCTTGTATCAAGGTTGACTCTTCTATGGTGGCGCACTCATTAAGACCACCGTAAGCAACAGCAAAATGCAACCTAGACTTTGCAATAGCGCTATACATAAGAAAACTGCAGTCTGTGTAGGAGACCTCAATTTCCGGCAGGGGGTTACGGCCCCTGACACCTATCTCATCGCTTCGTCCATCTCGCTCGAGGGAATTTATCAGCCCTCTTCTCAGCATAGGATGCCAAATATCTATGTATACAATCCCCAACTCCAGACTAGAAGAAAGTCAACACGGCCTGCCTCTCCTTGATGCAAATATCCATTATCCTTTGACCTATCCTCACCCTTTCGCCAGACAGCCCGTAGGCGGAAATATAAGAAATGCTAGCGAATTAATGGTTTCTACTGTGTAACCTCGTGTGTTCTCTCCGCCATGCCGATATGTCCGAGCTGCTTAGACTCCTCGGTGCCGCTATTCATGGGCGCTGGAGTCTCGGGTGTGACCATTAGCTGAGGGGGTGAGACGCTGTCTTCCGCTCTTTCTTCTGATACCTGGCTGCTTTCGTGCGTCTCCAGTCTCGGGGGGTTCTTATTTTCCCTCTCATTCGGGGATACCAGGCTTGTAGCATGTTCTATATGCTCACCATGACTCTTCTCAGCATCCGCGGGCTGGCTACCATCTTGGTCGTCAGGCGACTGGGCATCGCCATCGATTGGAACGCCAACCATCTCTGCTAGACTTCGGAAATTGAACATGGGCTCCGAGTTCGAATGATCGCCGTCTTCGCTGCGGGTGGCTAGTCCGCTCGATCGTGGGTCCTCGGCGTCGGCACCTGGACCCTTACCAGTATAACTACCCGGCATGCTATCAACTCCACTAGAGCTGACTGAGCTGGCATTACTCATCTGGCGAAGATGTGACGCACCTCGCGGCACGGGCATGGGTAAGGATGAAGCACTAGGACCGCCCAGTTGTCCCTCCTCGGTTTCACTGCGGTCAATAGCCTTTCCTTTGTCGTGCGATGTCGAAGGTGAACCAAACCCGGAACCAGTTGCCGGCCCTGCAGGATCACTGTTTCCCTGGCCAGTAGAGGTACTGCTAGCTGCAGCTTCGCCGACTTCCATGCGCAAGTTGCTGGCACCACTATTGCCCCGCCTACGTCCGAGTCTTAGACTAAGAGAGCTCGCACTCGCGCCGCTACCACTGCCGCCACCGTAGACGTCCCCTTTCTTCTTAGCAGCCTTCCGTTCCTCCTTCTCCTTCTTCTTCGCCTCTTTGCGGGCTTCCTTCTCGGCCTTCTTTCGGCGCTCTTCTTCATCTGCCAAACTCAATCTTATTGCCTCTGCCATCATAAGGTTCTCCAGGTGAGCAGCGTCTATCCGTTCTCGACCCGGACCAATTCGGCCAGAGGACGTGCGTGGACCCGGCTCGGGAGCCGAGGGAGCATCGGCTCCACCATCGTTTGTTTGGGCGTTGGAGGTACTGCTAGGGCTCTCATTGCCCCGATGGCTTCCCGGGCCTCTACGGCTGAACCGAGACGGTCGTCCAAAAATGTTGCGAGATTCTTGATTGCCCATAACAAAAGCGGCATGATGTAAAGCGTCGGCTGCTGCTGCTCTACGACGCTGCTGTGCACGGGCCGCCGCCAGTTTAGTAGACCAGTCCGGTCGGATACGATCGGTGGTGATAACTCCCGGCGCATCAGCAGACACACTCTGCGTCCTCCGGCGATTAGCGTTGGATAGTGGCGTAGCCGACGTCGGAGAGAGGCTTGAATTAAGAGAGCTCGAAGATGACATGGCCGTGCTTATAGCACCCATGGCAGAAATATTGAATGCGTATGTCAGGCCGCGACGGAAAGGAGGTGCCTCGTATGTTACGCCAAACTCCGACTGGGTACAGTAAGGACATTTAGCTGGCTCCATGACAAGCTCACCGTCATGTTCCTCCGGATCAGCCGGTGCTTGAGAGCTCTCGTCGTCTCCGTGGTGTTCAGGAAAATGCGGGTCAGGGCGTTTAATCTGCACGAAACATTCGCTGCAGATGATTTGGCAACAGCACCGTGTCCGGTTTAAGTACGGCGGGTAGTACATAAGGCAAAGCGGGCATTCGATTCCCTCCTTGTATAAAAACACCTCGAGGGGTTGTCCGTTGACGGAAGGATCATGCGGCAGGTTAATTTCACGCGGCGAGATGATATCCGTATGCGATCCATTTCGAGAAAGGTTCAGAGCCGCGGCTAGCGACTTTTTGTGCGGTTTGAATGGTGAGCTAGTTCTCGGGAAAGAGGGCGACGTAGGGGAAGGCAAATTCGATCCTAGTGTTCCGCTATTGGGATTTTCAGAGGAAGCTGAAAGGGTTCTAGGTCCCAATGGGACGGTAAGATTAGGTATCGAGGCACCAGGCGACTCGGTTGGTCTGGGTTGCGGCATCAGGTGCTCGGGGACTTCGTCTGCGGGAGGGATCTCGAGGCCACGAGCCGCAGCAATGATCTGATGCTCCGCCCAGCTCTCGTTGAAGTCGTCCAGTCCACGCCAGAATGGTGCTATCCTCCTCTCGATCTATCGCAAGCAATGTTAGTTAAGTTTTTCGACAAAAGCAGGTTGGCGTCCATCGGCTCGTCGAAATAACAACTTACTTGTAACTGACGGACTACAGTCTTGTTGAAATCTTCGGATGCCGTGTATACGCCCATTGTTACCAAGTAGCCACCGTCCACATGTTCCTCTTTCATGCTGCGCTCGCGCTCCTTAGCCCGAGCTACCCGTTCCCTCTCAAGCCGCCGTGCCTCCTTTTCTTGTTTCGTCTCTCGGTGCTCAAAAGGAGCATCCGGTTGGCGGGGGTTCGACGAGCCACCAAATGGTAGATTTATCCCCAATTCCGGTCGGCTACCACGTCTCAGTCGATCGGGAAGCTCTCCATGATAGCCAGCGCCGGAGGAGCTTCCGCCAGGATCCACACGAGAGCCCTGGGCACCGGCACGAGAGCCACCCCTCACCTCCTTCGTGTGTGTATTACCCATCCTTTTGGTTATGATAGCAACCCCAGGGATTTTATGTAGTCACGGCTAGAAGAATCGGTATGTTGTGCACAACGCAGGATTATCGAAGGGATTTGAGTGACTGCGCCGTCAAAGATGATCGGCAAATATGTTGGTCATGGGCATGCAAGATATTCGATATTCGTTTGATGGAACGGACGAGTATTCCTGTTTGCTAATCAAAATTAATTAGACAGGTAAGGGATATTTCTCGTCGTCGAAAATGATAGCCGGGTATTATTGTGTCGTATCATGTACTACTCCTCCCGTATTGTCAAGATGAGGCTCGAAGTAGGTAAGCAGAGAGGGCGTGAAGTTGGTTGCTTTGTGGGTTGGAAACCAGGTAATGCAGATAGACTAGGTCGATGTCAATCGAGTCTCGAGTAAAAGGCGGATGCGGTCACTGGTGGCGCTGGTAACGCATATTGTTGAGGGTATCCAGTAGCGTGGGCCCAGGGGCCATCTGGGGAAGTGCTTTTGGTGGGTTACTGAATCAGGATCCAGCTAGCTAACTGGAGTACCCCGTATGCAACGATGATGTCGAGCTATGAACGGTAGGTACTTTAGGAATGTAAGCCTGAATGTGTGGACGAAAGTGCTCTAGGTACGGTGCTGTCTAACCTTTAGCTTGGCTTGGGGGGTCGACCAACGGATGTTAGCCACTATTTACTAGCTCCTGATTGCTGCCACCAGGTCGGTATCGCCGGGTTGGGAAGCGGCTGTTGTGTGACGGTTGGGCTGGAGCTGGACCTATACCTAGGTTAAAGATGTGATGATCAAAGAACGAGGCTTGTATGTATGGTAGGGCTGTGTTTGAAAGTAGACTGTAGACTATAGCTTCTGCTTCACGCGTCTTAGTCGGCCGCGAAAAAAAGAATGGCGAAAGGGAATTATATCGTCTATGTACGGTCGAAGAGGGTCGAGAGGGTGACGCTAAGCCTCCTATCGGTTTGACCAACTAAGGTAAGGTGAGAAAAAAATGATCCGACTCGGAAGCACTGGGCAAAAGGCGAAATGGTTGATGAAGTAATGTTGGAGGTGGGGGAATAACAAGCCTAATGCTTCCAAGGTTCTTTGTAGGAAAGTACCAAGGTACTAAAAATTACCCATCAGCCCATGCAGCCATGCACTTACCCCATGTGTACCGACCGACCCACATATAATCCGATAGCTTTGTGCTCTGTGCTCTGACTTCCCGTTCAATATTTGATAAGAAAAGCTGACTTGACTTTCTTTTCACCAGCCAAGGGAATATAAATCTTAGACGGGTCCTAAGCTCATTAGAATCATTGCACCTACTAAGTGTACCTTAATAGGCAGCCTTAAAAATTATTACATTTTCTAGATGCTTAGTGCTTCCTGCTGTAAGCACCTTCGGCCAAAAGAATGATAAGGTATACCTACCCCAAGCCGCATGCAGGTACCTGAGCTAATGCGGTTCAAGTGTTTGCATTTGCATCTCTAAGGTCAATTCAGTTATCCATATATTCGTCCCCACTAGAACCGCACCTGCCTTTCGCCTCTTGCCACTAACCCCTTACCCTTACACCTTGACCCCTTTTCAACGCCAACGCCACTATCTTGTCACAATGACCTCGAGATTTATACTTGAAAGCTATTGTATAATATCATTCCAGATTTTATTATTAAAACAGACCGAAAACCGGTAATTAGCCACATGTTGTCCAAACGGAAAATGGGACACCAAGCTCCCCAAGCACGTATTCCTTGTGCAATCTCGCCTACCTTGCTCAAAAGAGCTCATGTTTGATCATACGGGCATACCAACCAGATACAACTGGTTTGCATAAGAAGCTATTATACCATGAGAACTGAGACAATCTGGTCGTCTAGATTACCTTCGGCGACGCCTGACGAGCCTCCTTATCACCAACCAATAGGGAGCTTCTGTTTCCACCACCACGTGCCAGTCACTCACCAGTACTGGTATAGTTGGTGTGTCCCAACTCGTAGCCTCGGTGTGATAACCTGCTCTTAATACACGGCAGGTGAAATTTTCAGCTCGGCGTCAACTTCGACAAGGATCTACCGTCGTAGTATCATGTCATTCAAAGGAGGCACGCGCGTGGCACTTTGCGATAGCGTATGATTGCAAATAGATTTCTTTCTACCCACCACCACCACCGACGACGACGTTGAATTTCTCCACATCCTCATTCTCATCGATGATGCACCATGCCAAGGCCACGACTCTAGAGCCATTAAGAGGCGACTGCGGCGTTGAACGTAGGCCTTAGTTTTCTACCGACTTACGTGTATGCTCCTTATCATAATACCAGGAATTAACGAAGTTAGCTTAATTGCTAGGACAGTTGAGTAGATGTCACGTCAGTTTTCCAGCATGTTCGGTATGGAGTTCATTATATGACAGTGTATCACATAGTTTCACGCCGAGTTCGTCGTAAAGCAAACATATATCTTGAAACACTCCCTCGCTAAAGGTTGCTCTTCGTAACACAACCCATCATTCGAACTCCCGGGTACTAAACAACGCTACTCCTCCACATCTCTAGGCCCGTTCTTCTTGAAGTATTCGTCGTATTCCTCCCAGGTCATATACGGGAACTCGGTCGGTCTAGTGATGGGCACGAACGGCATGCCTCGCTTTTCGAACTCTTCGAGTCTCGCTCTCGTCCTTTCCTTTGCCTTGTTCACACTATAGATTTTGATGCGATGGGCGCTGCTCGTCACATGCAAGCCCCAGTTCCAGGCGTTTCTGATCTGCGTCGGCTGCGTGTTGAGGCTATTATCCCAGCACCTCACCACAATCTCGATCCAACCTTCAACATCGCAAGGGAGCCACATGTGCCAGGTGCGCCACGCGAACTTGTACTTGACACTCAGATTCTCGATCGGCACCGCATACCAGGAGAAGCCTCCGTCAGCACTGACCTCGACGCGTTCGGGCCAACGGCCGCCTCCTGAATAAGCCCACCCCTTGACCTGTATCTTGCCTTCATGTACGACGACCTGTTTGTTCCAAGGCGACATGATGGCGCTACTAACGGGCATCTCCTGGATCTGGATACCGTCAACCCACCGCTGGTTGTGCTTGCCCACCTGCTGATTAAAGTACAGATATTCTCTACTTTGTACGGGGGCGTTCGTTGGCTCGGGAATTGCTGTTATACGATAGAGCCACTTCACACTCCTCGCGCCGATATAGCCCATAACGACTGCTCGTACAGGTGCACCGTGAATCTTCGGAAGGGGCTCCCCGTTCATCTCCCAGACGAGCATGACTTCGTGAGCTTTTACCTTCGAATAGGGGACGCTGATGACATAATTCATGACTTCGTTCATTTTGAAGTACGTATCCGCACCCGCAAGTTCCAAGTGCTTCGCTTCGTCCACAAGCCCGCCGCAATATTTGATCACTTTCTTGAGCGATATTCCGACGTATTTGGCCGTTCCGATAGCACCCTCGGCCCAAGGGGCATTAATCATCTCGTCCCCTTCGCCAGCGTACATCAAGATCTGCTCAATGCGTCGTGTTCCGCTGCACTGGATGGTTACAAGCCTTTCCATACGCGGAAAGCGAGACTCGTCCTGGAGATCTGATAATGTCAGTTTCTTCGGTTCCTTCACTAGGCCGTCGAGTCGGAGAAACCATGCCGACGGATCGATGGATGGAATCCCGCCGTGGTTGCGGACGAAGTGCAGGGGGTTTGGCGTGATGGGTTGAGCAGTGACGAGCCTCTTCGGCGGCTCGCCGTTGTAGGGAAACTGGAGAAGATGCAGCATGTCTGGTGACTTCTCCTTGAGAACGATGGCCCAGGATTCTTCGGGGACGACTGCAAGACGGCCACCAACAGCGCGATGCCATAATTTCCAGCGAATCCCTATCCGGAAGATAAGAATCAGCCCATAAGTGAGACAATGGGAAATCCAGGGCGAATGAACTTGCCTTCAAGTACCGGATTGGTTCCAGGGATTGGCGCCAGCTGAAACTCAGGCGGAGGTGGGAACGTCTGCGAGGCCAGTATCTCGTGGGCTCTCCTCTTCTTGTCCGGATAGTCTTCCCATTCCACATATCTAACACTTGAGTATTAGAACAAATTCAACATCGAGAGCAACTCTCCACCATAGCAATACTAGGTCATCGACTTACCCCTCCCATCCCGGTAGTTCATCAGCGGCGAGCTTACCGTCGAATTTCCCTGTGGCGGAAGAAGCGTCCCCATCCAAGTCACCATCTACCTCCTGGGCCCTTGTTTGATCCAGCAGATGTAGCTCTACCCCCGCTAAACCTTGTTCACGCCTCCATTCATCGCTCGGCTGCAAATAGCTAAATTAGAGATTTTGACTGCCGTGGTTTTTTTTCTTTTCTTTTCCGGTTGTTAACTGACCTGAAAACTGCGAACAGCTTCTCGCATGGGAATATCGTATTGCATCATATGAGGCACAGAGCCGGGAACTCTACGGAGTATGCGAAGCTGAATTAGGGGAATCAAATCAAGCACGTCTAAATGGCACTGTCATTTGAGTCGAGCAGGAAGCAGACGGGGTGGTAGGAACAGCACTTATACGACGAACGCTACATTGCCAATACAAGTGCTGACCGAGGATTCATGCACGCCTTGAGAATATAAAGTTGAGACTCACGTCAACGATTCGTCATTCCAAGTCGGCCTGATAACCGCCAATTTCATGCTCCCCCAATTTTGTTTGATATCTGTTAACGTCTAATCATGCATAGCTCCCATTGGCAAAGACTTGCATCGATGACAGCATTAGTATGCCCTCCTGCATATTTGATAAGAGCTCCGGCACAAACACCATGAGATTGGTCGAAATTCTGATCCTTTATTGGTGCGTTCGAATCTAGAAAATTAGCTGAGAATCGACAGCACCGGCTTTATGATCTATTCAGCTGTACTGCATCACGATTACTGAGAGCCGTGCAGTGCTACCCCGACGTGATAGGTATTTGGAACGACCTAGATCAAGGCCACACGAGCAACTTAGGGTAGGTTCACAGCAAACCATGCATTCGACTTTCCCCAGGTTAGCTATATTTTAACGTCGCTTCGCAAATCACATCCAATCCTCAAGCTCGGTTCCTGATTCAATGTCCCATGTATGTCTTCAAGTCTGGAGATATTCCTTGTAGGTTCAAGATAAAGGTGATATCAGATATTTAGCATTCATCAGTTGAAATCAAAGTCACACCCGTGGATTTGTAGAGATAAATATGAAGGTGAATTATATTAGGTATTGTTATTGTACATTCTAAGGAACAAGAGCCAAACAACTCTGTAGCTTTAGCTAGACCCAACGACCAAGACCTGCGAGCCTCAGGAGGCACATGGCGCCGATGACCGCAATGTCCGAGAGCGGATCCACGTTTTCACGCGGTAGGACGTTCTGGCGAAGGTCCTTATCTTCCATACCTAGGTAGGTATGGAAGAATGCCTACCAGTTAGGTAGGCACCTAACTGGTAGGCATTGAGGGCGTTAGCCGCAATCGACTTGAGACACGAGACGCAGCTCGGTCCTTCGAGAGTAGTGTCGCAGCAGTCACCTGATGTACGAAGCGCCACAACTGTCTTGCCATATCCTACATCGTCGGCGAGCACACCTCCGTGGTTGCAGATGTTACGATCTGCAGAGCCAACGAGCCAGAGTTCAGATGGGGCACCAACCCCTCCTCTAGTTCTCGCTCTGCGAATAGGGAACGGCCCTGCTCATGCCAGAGCATCCAGGCATGGGATTGCTCCTGGTATGTAGCCAGTGTGGCATTGAAGGGTTTCCGTGACTTGAATCTGACGCTCTACGCGCCTACTCGCGGCGGTCCTCTTTCGTTGGTGTAGATAGATAATCTCTTCTTTCTCGGCTCCTACTAAGCTCTTCTGGTATTCGTTCTCCAGACTATTCCGAATCTTGAGCCATGAATGAGGTGACCTCATGTAACATGTCTGGTGTAACGTATAGCCCTATCGAGCTGTACCTGAACGGCCTGGCTCCGGATGGCCGGTGATGCTTGTATTGCTGGCAGGAATGATTCGCCAAGGTTTTTGAGAATCACCAAATTGGGTTCGAGGATGGTGTTGGTAGTGGCCAGCTACCGGGGTGGCCAATAGCGTGTGGTGGCTGGCCAAAGGCGGCCGAGTTGGTGCGGATCCAACTATTATGAACCATAATAGCTAGATTCAATGGAGGATGATAGATAAGTGTAATAGGGTAGAGAGTTGCGGTAGCTCATGCGCGGCTTCGACGCCGATGTTGGTGGGGACACCGCGCAAAAGGTGAAGGTTTGAGCTCGAAGCTGCTGACGGCCTTGAGGTTAGGGGGCGCCGGCT
>JAOWAP010000091.1:0-10151 GCA_028565235.1 Hypoxylon lenormandii
GGAGGCCCTCGCTGACGAACTGGGGCACGCGCTTGTACGTGCCGTTGCGGGCCTTGAAGTACAGGACCGCCGTCCAGTAGTTCGAGAAGTCTTCGGAGAACGTGCAGCTGGTGCACGTAGAGCCCGCTACGAGATCGTGGTCCGCCGGGTCCATGGATGCGTTGAAGGAGTTGCCCCCGACGATCTGGTGGAGATGAGGCGACGGGATCAATCCCGGGTTCACCAAGGGGTCCAAACGGTCTACGACCAGCTGTGAGCACTGGAACCGCATCATCTCCATCATCCCCTGGCCGGAGGTCTGGCCCACGAGGAGCGCAAGGGCGAGTGTGGTCCACTGCATCTTGGGCGAAGTGGCTGGCTGCTATGGTTCGTGAGGAGCGAAAACTTGGGGTGGAAGATCCCAAGCGACTCGGGCGATAATCCGGGTCATAAGTTCTAAATACATGGCAAAATGGTCAATACATGGTTCTGCTACCACACAGTCTTCTATATGCCGGTCGGTCCTATCTTGATCGTTTAATCTCAAATTGCCTGTAGATTAATAGATTTAGGCGGCGGTAGATGCCACATCGATTTGACGAATCATATGTGGCCTGGGCCCTCCTCGAATCCTAGGCTCTTCAAAATTCGCCTCATACCAATCATGATTCATGATTGCTGACCTTTTCTACATGTTGTCAGCAACTTGAGGCGTTCTAAGTGGTTTGCTGGAGAATTCCAAATCACACCGTGCTCTTAGAACGATCTTCCCGCCCCTAGACCCCGGTTATCGTCGAATAATAGGACTTAGGAGCTATGGAGCGTCGATTCAGTTGGATTGGCCAGATATTTAATGGATGGATTAACCTCGGCCTTACCTATAAATAACTAGGTACCTAGGTACCTGATTGTCCAAGTGGTTGATGAGTTCGTTACTTTTATGCCGTTGTCCCGGCCAGGGACGACTTTATAGAATACGAGCAGAGACTAATCTGTGGCTATCGTATGGAGTGGCGCCCAACTTCTTGGAATGAATAAAAGAGCTCGTGGGACTTTCCCAGGTGCCGAAATAGCGAGAATCCGTTATTATAGCCGAGGCACTACCGACGCTCACCCAGCGTTGGTCAAGCCCCTTTTACGGTGTTCGAGGTAATAATGTAAAAAATAAATAAATCACACACATTGCAGCAATTGTGTGTAAATAATCTTTTGGGATTCTCTTCGTAGGGTCATCCCCGAATGGATCTTCTACTGACGATCATTCTCCTAGAACCCAGCGCAGGATCTTATGAGCAGTTCCGGGCAGTAAGTCATGATCTGTATCCCTAAGATGATTCTCGCGGATCTCGAAGGACTGGCTAGGGGGAGGTATGGCGGCTCCGAGGGGAGCACGTGACACTCCCCAAATCTAGCACTGAAATTGATGACATAATGAAAGGATTACATAATTGAAAGATTACATAATTCAAAAGAATGACATAATGCAAAGCTCACCTTTAACTTGAGAGCACTAACCTGAGTTATGCCTCGTTACAATAACTCCTCACTCATCAGCCATAGCTGCTCAAGGGTCAAAAATATCTGAAGAGTGCGTTTAATCAGTCTTTAGACGGAGACCTAGCCCAGTAAGAGCAGCGGTTACGCACGTACAGGACTTGATTATTTCGAATCTAGCGGTATTACGGTATCAAGTTGGCCCCTGATAATGAATGAGAGGTCTTGTTTCGGAAATGAAGCAAAGACAACTACAGCAATACTTTTCAAATATGACAATAGGGGTATATCGTTACCTGCGTCGACTGACTCAGTTCTTATTTCTCAAAGCCGCTTTCGGTGTCGATAAGTGATAACTAGTTCTCAGTTCACAATCGAGCTCAAAACTTTCTTAACAATATCATCAGGAGTTTCCTCCGTTATCTCGAGGAGCTCAGCGTCTGAATCTTCTCTTGATGCCACGATGCAGCGCGCCTCGCCTGGCGCATATAGTTGATACACCACGAGCTCCAGAGCCCAGCCACCAATTCCTGCTTGGTGTTTCTTTCTTCCGCTTTCCACGAGTTCCTTCGTACTGCTACGCTGTACCTGCCAAGCCTGCCCCGTAGCTCGTTGGAAAGCATCCAGCAACTGATTTTGACATGTCTGGATCGATCGTGCTTTTACGAAGCGGTTTTTAGTCTCGTTTGGATGCTTCAGAACGCCGACGACAGCCTGTCCGATTCCATCCAGCGTGGTACCCGTAAATTCTTCAGTGCCGTCGTCGTATATGATTGCAGAGAGCTGTTTCGCGTCGAATCCCATTAGGGGGAACCGTTTGATTGCCTATCGATAACGTTCAGCTTCTCTTGTCCGCCCCGCTCACGTCCAGAGAAATCTTACCCAATCGATGGGATTGCCAGTCGTGACCCCAGTCCAGGTAAACTGCGGGTTAGCTTCGGATAGTTTCTTTGCGTGGTCCCACGCGACCTGTCTCTGGGCGCCGATCGCTTGAAACTCGGGCTCGCTGCGGAAGCCGGGACCCCATCCGAAATCGTCCACGATGAAGCGCTTGACGCCCGCAGCTTCGGCGGCGTCAATCATCGCAACTTGCGCCGAGATACCAGCGGGGCCAACGACACAGACTGCCGCATCTTGGCCGGTCAGCACGCTGGTCAGTTTCTCGACTGTGTACTCGGTCCTGATAACTGGGATTCCAGACGGAAAAGTTGACGCGGACTCGACACGAGTAATGATGGTCACTTCAAGTCCAGCCTTTACAAGAGCAGCCGTGATAGGCGTGCCGAAATTGCCTGCTGCCTAGAACTAGTGTTAGTAGAGATTCACAACCAGATCCCAGGCCATGAGAATAGCATCTCAGACTCTAGGTATCCTCACAAGAGATGTCTATCACAGTTCACTTACACCAAAGATAGCGATCTTTTTAATAGTAGACATGTTGTGCAAGCATTACGATATGAATGGTTACTGAAAAAGCGTAAACCGGCGAATCTCAGGTGCTTATAAATATTAAATCATATTCGGAGTTCGGTACCTAAAGTATTCAATCCCGCCCACTCTATAAGGAGAGCTGATTCAAGGAGAGATCTCTACGCCCAATCGTAGGTGATTGAAGATGGAGAGGAGATAAATTTCAACGCGTTCGAGCAGAACATCTCCTCTGTAATCCCATTTATGTTGACAGTTGCTAAACCTTGGAGTTATATGCACCTGCGATGTGCCTACCTAATCGCCTTTCATCACCTGCAAGCCCCCATCGTTCCTCAAGCTCAACCCTCAAGCACCTTCGCGAATAGGTCGCCGGCCAGTGCCTAGATCCAGAATTGGTGAGGAACTCAACTAGGACAGTGTTACTGCGACCCACGAAGAGATACGGGCTGCAACTCATCGGTGGTCTCTGGTTCGGGAGGATTTCTTGGGGAGAGTCGAGACGCACTCCTCGCTTATTGTGTCCAGAGCTTTTTAACGGCTCTTCGGGAGTGCTCAGTAGAGTAATACGTGCAGAGAGCGATGGTCGACGCTACCAGGAACGGATTTTCATGATAACGTGCATCGAAGTCCGGCCGGGGGTCGAACGAACAGAAATCGCTAGCGAAATGATGGCTAAAGAGCCAATCAAACCAGCGCCGTCTTGTACTACGACTTGGAAGTACAATCTCATTTGAACTCGGTGTCATTCCAGGAACAGAAGGGGGAGTGCAGCGTTGTGGTGGCTATCGTCAAAGTCGAGGTTCTTTGGTCCTGATCGGTGGGCGTCGGTATTGATAGTCACACGCAAGAGATATCCCCGAAGGCACAATGTCGACAGCGAGGGCGTATTCCGTCGCATTTGGCCTTACTTCGGTGGCAGGTAGGCGTTGCATGCCTGCTAGGTCCGTTCGGATGGGATATTATGTGTCGTTGGAGCCCTCATCAAAGTAGTGTACTAGTTGTAGACGAGACGGAGAACCACCGTCGAGAGAGTCTATGGGCCAGTTGGTGTTTCAGTTGAAGGGGTTGAGAGCACCCATTTCCGATTTCGGTACTACGATGTTATTCTCACACTAGATGACAAGACGACAATCGGTTTCGGCGTTACCTATGTGTCGTTATAGGTTTTCTAGCCGACGTCTTAGCTCTAGGTTGGTGCAATCCCTTGATAGACAAGCCAGCAGCACCAAGCAAGCTTCGCCGTGGAGACTCTGTTCTCCCCATCAAAGACAACAAGGCGAGCATCAAGTCCCATTCGGCAGCAATTAAGAAAAACCCGGTGTCTGGGAGGATAAATTCGTCGATTACAATGTATGAATATCCTTTCTTCGTAGAAGGCGTGACGTGCTTAAGGATATGAAGAGCCTCTGTATCGGTGTAGTCGTGCATGATGAACTTCATGAAATAGATCTCGGCACCTTGCAAGAAAGTCCAGTCAGCAGCCAACTTGGGCGATGGTTATCTACCATGTAAGGATCTATAACTTACCCTCTACAGGAGCCTCGTTGAAGAAACCAGTGGTGCGTTTCTCTACCACAGGCGGGAGATTGATGCACTACCTAGCACTTGCTGCTGATCTTGGAGGACATATTTGCCTATCATGCTGGGAAATTGATCAAGAAACTCCATAAGGTCGTGCTCCCGGCCTCCGGCGACATTCCAGCACTCCTTGTTCTCTGGCAGAGCTAGCCACGGAAAGAAGGGGATATCGATGGCGAGCCCTTTCTGGTAGGGACCGTTTGGGGGATCAACGGGGTTCTAAAAGCTGTTGTTTTTGAAGAACTCGGGAGTGGCTGTGATGGCTGACATTGACTCGTCAAATCTGTAGGAACCTCTGTCAAACGATGCCACGCGGAGTTGATTGGATTGTCTTGTACGTGAACTTGATCATACCTTGTGTCAGTCGGTTCTATATGTGCTTCCTCCACTTGTTAACTCCGTAGAGCCCGTCCCCCTTTTCGGCAACGTACCTATCCATAGGATGTAAGGACACGGAGGGGACGGCATCTTTGCGCAGTTGGTGTCTCTTTATTCCGTCAGCCATATGAAATAGAAAATAGAACATACGAAGAAGGCCTCATCAGCGCCACTTATCTCCGCAATCTCTCTCGCTGAAGTCGTCTCTTTCTCTACGAGAATATTACAAACGTTCAAGTGGACGCGAATTCGCATCGCTATCTATACCATCGGCTATGATATAACTAGTCAGACTGACATGTCAAAGAGTCAAACAGCCGGAGAGTAGGTCGGTAACGTACACTATATGCAAATTTCATCAACCCATCCACAGGTTTCTCGAGGGAGCGAATAAGATAATCAGTTGTTCTTAGGGCCTGGACTCTGGTTGACTCGAAGCGAGACGACTCAGAGTTCTCGGATGAGCATGTCACAAGCTTCTGAGAGGCCTCGAGGGCCTCGATTCCCGGATGGCATGACAAATCTGCTGTCTCCTGAGATTTTCGATTTCGTCGGACAGCAATTGCGGAAGACGGCACATCTGAGCGGGAGTGATGGGTTCAGCGTGACCAGTCATGTACAGTGCAGACTTGTTGGTGCCGGATGCACACAACAGCGGGCCAACCCACACGACATCCTAATTGCCGTAAGTGCCGATTTGATAAGAGGCTTAGAAGACGGCTAACCTAAATGCCTCTTGTAGATAAGGACGCTTAGTTCTTTTGACTTGCCATATAATCTGGCTGAGGTGAGCTTGTGTCCAGGTGGTTTTGGTTGATTTGCTTCATGCTATTTTCACTTTTTTGATCTCGTAGGGGGAGCTGTCATTTTCCCCAGCTCGTGGAATAACAGCGTCATATATATCATACGGAGAGCATAGCGTCATAATAGCTCGCACACGTATCAATGCCACTGTCCTTAGATGTATGTCTAGGTGGTTAGGTTAAACCTAAATCCATACAGTACATGACAGTGTTGCTCATACATGTGCGAGCTATCCTGAGTCTTGACGCTATTCTGACGGATTGGATGCGTCAACTCATATCTCCTTTAACCCGTGGCTACTGAAATTACTTCTGAAGCGGCAATAATTGTAATTGATGTGTACCTAAATAAAGACCGTCTATAGTTCTCGAAGCCCAGCGCATAGAACACGGCATTATCGACAGCTGATCTCCTACGATTGTCCAGGATGTTCAAAATTTATCAGGTTCATACAGCATAGCTTGCGCTGGTCTCGCTTCTTTCCCCAGGGCCACCTAGGTAGCCTCATGGTTGACTTTAATACTCCGATCGCATTAATTTCGTAGTTCCTCAGCTTCGTTAATCGCGATCCAGGTCACCCTACCTCTCTCACTTACCTCTCGAGGACAAGCCTTCGAAGCATGGCCAACGCGACGAATTATGTCGGGACGCTTTATACCGTTTCATGGGCTCTTGGTTCTTTGGTCATCATAGTCTGTTCTGCGAGAGTATATGGAAGAGCATGTGAGTTGCATTTATCTTGGCAATCTTTCTCCAGACCTCTGCGGTAGCCAGTGGTTTTAAGGTCCCTTGGCAGGAGAATGAATGCAGTATTCCCCTAACACCATTGCTAATTGTATCATAGTTGTGACTCGCCAAACCGGCTGGGATGACTTCTTCATGGTTTTCGGAGCGGTGAGTCTCCACTTCTCAGATCGAGGCTAGGTAGTCTTGTTAACAACAGTGTAGTTGTCTGCGATTATATGTTCATCGCTCGTTACCGTTGGAGCATACCACGGCCTGGGAAAACATGAGCACGATATCGAAAGCCCTCATATGCTCTCCGAAGCTATTAAATACACCATAATTGCGCCAGTACTGTCCCTAGTCTCATCGACTAGTAGTAAGGTGTCCATCTTCATCTTTCTAATCCGGCTTATGGGGGTGACTGCGAAGAGATGGCACCTTTTCTTTCTTTGGGGACTGTGTGTCGTCCTTGGCATGCTCAATCTCTTTGCGATAGTGCTTATTCTCCGGTTTTGCAACCCTACAGCGTATCAATGGGACAAGACGCTGGACGGAACATGCATGAACCCGAACATTCAGTATGTAATGAGCCATACCTCATTTGAACCTCTATCAATGCTAATTATAAATAGGTTATACGGAAGCGGAGTCGGTGCTAGTTATAATGCTCTCGTGGATGTAATCCTCGCCGTATTCCCTACGACATTTATCACTAAGCTCAACATCACCCGGAAGATGAAAGTTGGATTATGTTTTCTTATGGGTGGTAGCGTATTGTAGGAATCTTCAATTCACTTTCTCGGTGAATTTGCTAACCCTTTTCTAGTGCTGCCGTCGCTACTATTGTCAAGGTATATCTGCTCAAGGATCTAGATCAGCATCAAGATATTACATGGTTCTGGGCTCCCATAACACTATGGTATACGTAAGTTCTCATTGCTCTATTCTCATAGCAATCATACTAATCGACTATAGCGCAGAGGTATGTTTTGTTGGGCTCGAACATGGGAAGACTTACGTATGTTCAGCTGGCTAACTCTAAGTTGTAGATGGATGTTATCATTATCGTCGGCACTATCCCGGCATTATGGCCGTTACTCAAGTTGGTCAGGAGGAGAGGCGGCGGCAGTTACGGTTCGTGCAAGAAATCGTCGTCCAGCAACCCAGAGGGATCCGATGCCTACCAGCTGGAGCATTCGAAGAACTCGAGAGCCAAGCAAGGTCCCATGACAAGAGCTCTTCGAGAGGTAGACGACTTGCCTACGATGCAGACAGTAGAAGATATTGAGCAGCCGTGACCCGTATCAGCGCGATGAAGCGAAATTACCCATGCGTTCAAGGAACCCAGCAGCTAGCCCTTAGGCAAGCGTAAGACAAGGTGCGATTGCTAATGGTGGGAGTACAGCGCTAAGTAAACACCACATATTGGGCGGTTGAAAAAGTATTGTCTCCTTTGACGGAAGTTTATATGTTGCACGTTGTAATATTTGTATCAGGCCCACCTCGCGCCCTGTCGATATCAGAAAGGGGGAGGACAAATTGGCTTGTCCGAGTCTTGGCTTTTTGTAACACTTAGTAATACCTCTTTAGCCCGTATCCGAGAGAGCAGTTTTAATGTATATTCAGATGGACAGAGAAAAATGGGAAGAACGGCATCGTGAGGCGATTAAAAGCAATATGCCAGACATCATCCTAAATGCTTCATAGGCTATATGGCAGGTAAGCAGGTACTATCAGAACATGTAAATCTTAGCTAGGAGCCGCATATATAAAACTTGATTGCTATCTTTTAGCCCTTTTATCGAATTTCGGCTGCGAGGTATATTCGGGATGTTTATTCGTGGGATGAAATCTTCTTCAGCGGCGAAGTAAACACCCCCTTTTTTTCAGGGGCTGCACCTCCACCTCCAACGCCCGATGACGATGTTACTAAGAATAGGAGGCGCCCAGCCGGCTAGCCGGCCAGCCTAGGGAGGATTCAGATTAGTGCACTTTACCCCACACTCGCACCACATTCAGCTGAAAGAGTTAAAGAACCAAAGAAACTCGAAACCCGAAGACTTTAACCGCTGAAAACAAACCCTATAATCACCATCTTATGACATTGGATCTTCGAAGCTGGGACTTCGCAGGTAACGCGATGGTGGCTTAGGTGCTTAGCCATCTTACCCGTTTCTAGTTACGCGGCCTCTCCTTCACTTGGCGTCGCATAAGTTGGAGGATCTGCGCAGAGGCGAATAGCCGTAAATTGCCGCTGCTTACTCTCGCCTCGAGGCCTTGTGAGTGTTAGAAATCGACACTCTTCGACGGTCATGGTTTGAATATCAGATTGGATACCGAGTATTTCTGTATTCTTATTTCTTATTTCTTATTTGCGTCTCCTACCCGCGTCACTTTCGGTCAAGATGGTCCTGTCGCTCGTTTGCGTCTTAGCCGTCGCTAGCGCTGCTCGCGGGCTGTCTGACCACAACGTGGGTAAACCATTGTTGGTTCAAGAATGTCCAGTATTCTTTAGTGCGGCCAAACGATGCGATCCAATTGCGCCGAAAAGTTTCCTACCGGCCGATGTCGCGGCGGTCCAGGAGAGCAAAGGGTCGCATTCACCAGATCTCGATGTTCTGGTAGATGTTCTGGATGCAATGCATGTCATGCAGACGGCATATTTCGCGCCGTGGCTCGGAACATGGCCTGACGCTATTGACTGGACAGCCGCCGTCATGGGGACGCACGTGTCGGGCGCAACCCGGAGTCTTTCCGAGGCTTTGATCCACATCAACCCGGACCGGAAGAGCACCGTAGACTGGAAATTGAAGTCGAACCTGGTCGAGAGGTATTTTACTCAGGTCACGGCGTACTACTTCGGCCAGGATGCGTTCGCGATTCGGAATGAGGCGTACGATGACATTCTTTGGGTGGTACTCGGCTGGCTCGAGACTATTCAGCTTGTGAACGTCCACACGGACTTACATTTCAGCGTCAATGTTGAACAGGATGTCACTCGGCCCCAGGCAAACATTGTTCAGGGCATTGCAGACTTCTTTTCGAATCAGACGTACCATGGTAATACCTGGATTCCTGCATTCTCTCATCGAGCCCGTATCTTCTGGGACCTTGCGTCGAACGGGTGGGATACGAAGCTCTGCGGCGGCGGCATGATTTGGAACCCGCGCCTTCTGCCATACAAAAATGCCATCACAAACGAATTATTCATCGCGGCCTCTATATCGATGTATCTATACTTTCCTGGCGATGAGAACGTTTCTCCCTACTACCGAGGCAGCAGCACCGATAGGCTCTATTATAACGCACAGAGTGAACCTAGAGATGCCAAATACCTCAAAGCTGCCGTGGAGGGTTACAGATGGCTTGTCAATTCTAATATGACAGATAGGCAGGGCTTATACACCGACGGCTTTCACATCAGCGGCTATGCCGACGCTGGGAACAACAATACCAAGTGTGATCAGCGAGATAACGTAGTCCTATCATACAACCAAGGCGTTCTTCTCACCGGGCTTCGCGGGCTTTGGGAAGCCACGGGTGCATCGTCCTATCTTTCAGACGGACACCGGCTCATCCAGAATGTGATCAAAGCAAGCGGCTATGATCTGCTTTTAAGCACAACTGTCGATGATATATCAACGCTGCAGCCCGGTCAACTTCCACGGTGGCATGGGCTCGGACGCGCGGGTGTGATGGAAGACCCATGCGACACCAGCGGGACTTGCAGCCAAGACGGGAAGACCTTCAAAGGCATCTTC
>JAOWAP010000092.1:0-10151 GCA_028565235.1 Hypoxylon lenormandii
ACATGATATGGCGTCTATTATAAGAGAAATTACCTCTCGGGCTTTAAGAATAAGATTAATTTCTATACTGAGTATGTGTTTATACTAGGTTATATTCTGGTTTCTTATTAGTATATTGAATATTCTACCATAATCCTAATGCTATCAGGAGGTAGCTGTACGGTTTATAAGACAATATCTAGGTAGCTACCATAGTTATACTTAGCTAAGCGTTTACTTTATTCACAGGAGCGTGAGATGATTTCACGAGGGCAATACTTATAATATAACACTACATATTATTTACGAGCCTTTGAATCCGTATATCCATTGTTTAATATTTCTAAGCAGCTTTCTCTTTCTTTCTAATGAATCCCGTGTATATAGCCTATAATATCTCAACATTACATGCCTTTCGGTAGAAGGTTTACAAGACTGCTAATATGAGATGTTAACATTATGGTCTTGGACATGAGCTAACGTAATAATCTACCGGCAAAGGGGCATATATTATTGGATAGGTACTCCCTACAAGAGTGAAGGCAATAACAATTGCGCTGGCGGTCTCCGTAGAGACTAGGACCGAGTATTTAATGCTATGTTTGTTCTAGGTACAAATACATTCAGGGGTATCTACCTCCTATACTATTTGCAAGTCTTAAGCCTTGCATACACTCTGCAGGTCCTGCGCGAAATATTTGTAGTCAGGCATCACAAGGTACGAGGTGACATTGAGAAAATCATCGAGCAGGAGCGTTTGTGAGGAAGTGAGATCGTCCATGGCTAAGTCGATTATGGTTACACCTCTACCATTGTTCATATTTTGTATATCTTGATGGATGTTGTTCCTATCCGGACAATACCCAATGCCCCGAACCCGAACGGCATCTATGAGGACGATACGAGCAGACGTATAGCTTGGTAAAAACGCGCGCCGCGTCGTGATCTAGTAATTGAGTGTATATTAGATATGTCTGGAACCGAAACACTTCGGGTGTGGAGAAGATTTTCCCGAACTTGTTAATAGGGGGGCGCTGTAAGACATTGAACTGCATTCCGCGATGGTGAAAGAGGAAATTCACCGCTAGAAATATGTTATGCTCAATACAACACCTAGTCGATACCAGAGGTAACCCCAAGAGCCTTCAAGTACTATGAGGTGTGGTGTGTTATTTTTGTCTTATAAAGGGGGTATACTTAGGTGTTTTCTTGGTCGTGTTTACTTTCCTATTTGAATAAAGCGAAATCAGAGCTATCTACACTCCATCACGAGTCGACATACGAACGAATATCACTATACCGCATTTTCATACCGATGTGGCTGCACGTACTCTGCTGTGCTTCTTCGTGGTCCGCTCCCGGTGTCCAAGAATGTTAGCTGCGTACCTGCCTTATGTACCTTGGTCTCCTACTTCCAAATGACGAAGTGATGGCAAGCAGGGATACCGATTGTTATCTATATGGGGTCCAGTTGCTCGACCCAGTTGCGGTATTACGTCTGTGATATCGTCGCGGCGTCTCCAGCTCCTTAGTGTGTGGTCTGTGGTGGCTGCGGTCTGCGTACAGCAAGCTCGAGTCACGATAGATCGGATTGCTAAGCTGCTAAGTGGCTGCAGCCATGCGATCTTACTACATGTCGACGTTTGTGTCCTACAGGTTCAAACGGTCTCGCCCAATGTCGTATTAGCATCATGGACAGTATCTCCAGGGAGATGCCTGTTCGGTTTATCTCGACTCGTTTAGAAGCAGCCCTTATTGGCGTCTTTCTGGCTTCCCATTGGAGTGCTTGGAGCACCGGGCTTAGGGGTCCAGGATCGGCCCCTGAGGGCTGGCCAGTAAGAAGAGGGGGAGAGAAAGATGGACAGGAGAGGGGGCCAATACGGAAAATGCATTTTGGAGCGAGACACCCTGCCAGTATATGCTTGTGTGAGACATCATTTATGTAACGCGACGTGCAGTCCGGGTTCGATTGAGTTGAGATCGTGGCGCACAACGAAGAGGCGCCTCATTGCTTGGCAAGATCATGTCCACGTGTGTCGTGATTCGCCGGCGTCAACCCCGTGTCTCGCCTAGCTGCTCTCGGAATGAAGATTTGCTGTAACCAGAGCACCGTGCCGACGTGTGCCTTGAACAGGGCAGGAGAAAATACGGTGACGAACACTGGCGAGATGGAGAGATGGAGGCGGCACAGGATGAGAGGGATTAGTTCTCGTGATCGTCCACGGTAGCACCGTTTCGAGGCGGCTGGATGGAGGGAGCGTGGTGGTTTATCCAAGGAGGTCCTCGATATAATATGATGCGCCCACCGAGCAGCTATAAAGCAAACTTAGCTACCATGGACCCCTATCCTTAAAATGGATGGTCTCGCACGTTGTAGAACAACGTCTTTCATCCTACAGGATCTCTCTTCATCGGATCTTGCACCATCTACCCGAGAACGGCAGCAGGGATGCGGGTCGCGATAATAGGCGCAGGGCCTTCCGGCCTCGTGACACTCAAGTATCTTCTAGCTGCCGAGGAAAGCCTAGGGACAGAACCAGTCGAAGTTCGTCTCTTCGAAGCCGAATCAGGCGTGGGGGGAACGTTCTTGATGAGAACCTACGATGAAGCCGAGGTATTACCTACCTACCTCGTTATACCGTCTCTTACATCTCTAGGTCCAATCTTTGAGGTTTCTTTGATCTATGTACTGACGCTGTCCTACTAGCTAGTGTCGTCAAGGCAGCTCACTTGCTTTTCTGATTTCCGATGCGAGGATGATGAGCCAGATTTCATCAGTGCGAATCGTTACGTTCAATATCTCAACGAATATTGTACACACTTCAACCTATGGCCACACATGAAATTTTCTTGCCCGGTGAAAAGCGTTGTGAAGCAAAAAGAGGGAACTCACGCCGTGACGTATCTATCCAGAGGGGGCCAACATACCTGGGAGTGCGACGCGGTTGCTATTTGTTCCGGCTTGCACGTTGAGCCAAGTATCCCCGAGATCAAAGGAATCGAAAGAGTACCCACGGTGTTCCACTCTTCCAAGCTGAAACAGAGAGATCAGTTTGGCGTTGGGAAGAATGTACTCATATTGGGCAGTGGTGAGACTGGAGCTGACGTCTCCGTACTTGCTGTCACTTCAGCAACGAAGCGAGTAGTCTTGTGCCATAGAGACGGCTTCCATCTTGCTCCAAAGAGAAACCCACGGCCGAGGTTCACATTCAGTCGGCACCCAAGCCCGCACGACCGGCCTCAAGTGCCGATTGATGTCTCTCGAGCAAGTCTTCTCGACACCGCTTACGTACATCCTTGGCTAAGAAACAGTAGTATTCTTTGGACATACTACGACTACTACGTTCGATGGATTCTTTGGACCTCATGGGGCACCACGCACGGGACGGACCAATGGATCGGAGGGAAGCCTAAAGGGTGGTCTACTTCTGAGAGTATGTATTTTTCTTTTCCCTTTGAAGCTGCCATCGGGTTGAGCAGTAAGTGATGCTAACCAGCATGTGCAGTATTCTTCAACAAGTCGGGCTATAAGCTTAGTCCTTATCTCAACTCTACTTGGAGACCAAATGAACCCCAGGGGCTTCTGCAGCGCATTCGCTCGTGGATAATCCGGACACCGCATATAAAAGTTGGCGAGGGTCAGCAAGTAGACCTTGCCCCATGGCCGGAACGTATAGACGAGAACGGTGTCGTGGTATTCAGGGACAACGGGCGACCAGAATACGCGCGTAT
Source organism: Hypoxylon lenormandii (assembly GCA_028565235.1). Classification (NCBI taxonomy): domain Eukaryota; kingdom Fungi; phylum Ascomycota; class Sordariomycetes; order Xylariales; family Hypoxylaceae; genus Hypoxylon; species Hypoxylon lenormandii. Next base: position 3,712 of record JAOWAP010000092.1, read on the forward strand.
GAGAGGTGAGACTATTAAGCCCGATGTGGTTGTATTTTGTACGGGTTACACCCACGAATACCCATTCCTCGAGGGACCCAAGAGTAGTCCTCGCTACTACGACGGCAAACTGATTCGAGAGATCTGGCCGCGAGATGACCCTTCGATCGGGTTCATTGGCTTCGTCCGGCCCAACCTGGGCGCCATACCGCCCCTGGCCGAGTTTCAGGCACAGTTGTGGGTGCTTAACCTACTAGCCCCTGAGCAAGTAGCTGGCGCCCCTCTCTTACCACAGGACGAGCCACACTACCGACTTATGTGCAAGAAACACGCTCGGGTTCGTTATGGCGTTGATCACGAGAGTTATGCGTATCAATTGGCTCTAGACATGGGGTCAGCACCTTCATTTACCGAAGTCCTGCAGCTCGGTCTCTTAGGGGGAGGCGTTCAAAATAGGGGCGGTTACAATGCTTGCTGGTGGAAGCTGCCTCTTACATGGGCCCTCGGTGCCAACTTCAACACCAAATTTAGGCTGCTTGGGCCGTGGAGGTGGGATGGTGCTTTCGAGATCATGATCACCGAACTCTGGGATACTGTGGCGAGGAGGGAGATGTTTTTCGGTAAGCTATTTCCACTCCATTCCTTATCTCAAGGTCTAATCTGTTTTTAGGACACTTCACCGTCTCTATTGTTCCGATGCTTATATTTGGCCCCATGAGTTTATTGGTGTTTCTTTGTGCCTCTGTATACTATACCTTTCAAGAACTGCTTGCTGCCTTGCGACTGGCTGTAGATTATCTGTCATAGACCAATAAATGGCTACTTCTCTGAACGGGGTATTTCCTCATTTGAAGGCGCTTGCATGGAAACTCTATTAGATTTAGAACTTTCACCAAGTGCATGCGACCGGGCCGTATTGGCTTTTTGTGGGAGGGGGGTTAGCAAACAGACGGACCTTGAGCCTCTGATTTGACTACCGTACCTGGCTTCTGTGTTGAATATGATCTCTACCTGGATCCTTCTGTACAACGAGGGGTTCCTCAAACCGTCCTCGGAGGCGCGGATAGTGTTAGGGTAAAGACTTCTCGAAGGCATTAGTTATATCGGACGTCTTGCTATTGGCATATTGGGTCATGGGCCAAGTTTCTAGTATTAGCATACCACTAAAATTCGGCTTCCGTGTCTACAAAATCAGTTTTCTCGAGACTTGAGGACGCTGCTACCTTTGTACCTACCAAAGAGATGGCCCGTGGGATTGTTGAGGAACGTGTGAACAATCGTTAGCCCCTATCTTCCCTCCTAAGCTCAAGACGGGCTTTGTTACGGTACTAATGATACCTAATAAGGGCGCGCTGGCGTGGAAGATGAACCAAAACTAAGAGCGGAGCTCGGTCATAATCAATCCTGTTGACGCCAGAGTCAGAGGCCTACCCGCCTTGGGCTTTCAAAGCGGCCTCCTTCTCAGCTTGCAGAGAGAGGACTCAATGACTGGATATGTCGAAGCTGCGGCCCCGAGCTCGCGAATAATAGTAGCCTGCTCTAAACTGGTCTTGAGTCTGCGGGCTCCCTTGCTAAGGAGTAATTTGCCCGCAATTGCTGTACCCATGGTTCCCGAGACCAACGACATGAGCAAGAAAAAGTCAGGCTCGTTGTGTTGTGCGGTCCTCCTCGGTCTACACTTGCGACACACACAGGTTGCTCGCCACTTGGGATCAACACTGGTATAACAGACCTCATTAAGTACCTAACCTACCTAAGGTATACGGGGAAAAGGGGCCCCGAGAAATTCCACGGAAATCTCGGCACCGCGATGACATCAGCATCTACATAGTAGTGCACCGATCCGGCCGGCACACGCACTACCGTTCCGAGATGATGGGACGCGATCACCCGCTTCACGTTCTTGGCGTCGTGGCCGACGGCAGTTACCACGTCAGTACGGCTAGATGCCGCTGTCTTGTCGTGTGTCTCTACGCCCGCTCAAAGCGTACACATCCTCGGCAGTAGGCTCACCGCCTTTGACATTGACATGAGTGTAACCCAGCGGCAGCATCCCTGGATGCAGCTTTAACTCCGACAGTTGCTGATAGTACAAGGCGTCCATCGCACCGACTAGGTCAATGGATAGCTGCGCTGGCTTGGTCTCGGAAATCGTCCGCATTTGTTTCTCGCCCTGGTACCTGACGTCAAAGGTCGAGTATCGCAATGCTGACTGCTCCGATGTCAATATGCGCGAGGGGCCGCTAGATAAAACCAGATGCATTGCTTAGGAGATACCAGGTACCAGGTAGGTATAGGAGGTATGTTTGCTCCCATGAACCAGAAAGTCAGTCGTCGCGTCCGTCGTGTCGTTTCTGCGATTCGTGTTTTGCAAGCTCATCGTAGCTAAGAAATTGCCCTCCATCTCATGTAGAGATATATGGATGTATGGGCTACGCCGTGTTGTTTGAAAACTCTGTTGTTAAAGAGGAAGAGCCACAGGATGCGTTGCGGCCACTGCCCGACAGTGCATCTAGGCTCGGCTTTCGGCTAATATCCTGGTTACAGCGGGCCGAGCGTGCTAGGATTTACCGCCTACACGCTGTAAGTAAGCACTAATGCACCAGCTTATCAAACAAGACGGCCATCTTCCGCCTTATATCCGTAGAACCGCCAGAAAGTCGGGCGCAATTTCAGCCTCCAGTAATACTACCATGACCCTTAGATAACTGATCAATGATACATCCGACGCTAGAGAACTAAAGTTCGCCGAGAGTTCACTTATATAGCCGTTTCGCAAGACGCAGGTAATATATGAGGTGATCGGAAAAGCTGCTAAAGTAAAGCTGTTATGTTTCGGATAAATGCTCCTCAGGAAACATACGAAGCAGGTACAATAAGTAGGTGTCTTGGAAGCTTCTTTTTAAACGTGGGAAGGTTGCCGATTTTAATAATTTCAGGCTACACCGCATGTACCTACAGAAGCAGCTACCTGGCAAGTTCAAATAAGGGGCTATTCTCCTATTATCTTAGTTTGCACTCACGAGACTGTATGTCTCAATCTACGGATGATGCCACATACCTACCTCCATGTGCCAACACAGCATAAAATCTATCCGCAGGTAGCATGTAAGTCAAGACACCAACTGTCAAGGTTCAAGAAAGTGTGTTTCACAAGAAAGAAAAGGAAGAAAAGGAGCAGCGTCCATACGACTGGGGAGTACAGTCCGCCATAAAGGTCAGTCATCCTCTTGCATTGCGGGTAGTTTTGCGTGGGAACTCATTGCTGATTCCGTTCTTCCCGTGCGGTCATATACTATAGCAAGCATGAGCGTGTTTTCTCGGCATACGCTCTTCGTTCTCACACTTTTCCAGGCTTCTGTAGCAAGTTTCCTCTTGCCTCTCAGCCCTGTGCCCCATTATTTCCAGAATAACCCCTTCACGCGTCGACAGGTGCCAGTCTCTGAAATCGCACGGGAGCTAGGTGCAATCGTATCTTCTAACTCGGCCATATTCTTGCCTTTAGATCCGTCATGGTCTGAGGTCACTGAGAGATGGAATACTTTGGCACCCCCTGACATCGAGATCGTGGTACAGCCGGCAGAGGAGTCCGACATCTCGAAGATTGTCAGTGCTTCTATGGCCCTCAAATCATCTGATCACTTTACTAACAGCAGACTCAGGTCCAATATTGCAATGATAACAGTATCGAATTTCTGACAGTAAACCGTGGTTACGGCCTCACCACGTCCCTGGGTAGATTTCGGGGTGTTCAGATTGACATGAAAAAGCTCACAGCTATCACCATCGACCCGGATGGAAAATCTGCTTTGTTCCAAGGAGGAGCATATGTCCGTGAAATTATGGCGACACTTTGGGATCAAGGCTACGTTACGGGTGAGTATCTTTTACACTGTGATCCGAAAGATTATTCGAGAGGCACGTTCTAAGCAGAACCATTCACTAGCTACTGCGGCCAGCGAGGGTGTTGGCCTGGCGGGGCCTGCTCTTGGTGGCGGCCACGGACGCTATGATGGCCTTTACGGCTTGGTTAGCGATAATATCATCCACTTGAACGTCGTCTTAGCTGATGGCTCAACAATTTCTGTGAATGAGACGAGCCATGAAGATTTATTCTGGGCGATGAAAGGTGCTGGTCACAATTTCGGTATTGTTACTAGCTTGAGACTCAAGATTTACCCAAGCCAAACAGCGACGTGGCATTATCATAACTACTTCTGGGCCCAAGATAAGCTTGAGACGGTATTTGAGGAGTTGAACAAGATCCAAGACTATGGAAATGCGGTCCCATTATTGGGCGAAAATTACGGTCGAATCTTTATGAATCGATCTCTCGGCGAAAACGAGGTGCGTGGGGTTTCCCGGCCCCCTTTAATCCATAAACCCAACTCTTGATACCTGATTTCACATAGGCCATTCTTTGGTGGACCTTTGCTTATGCTGGTCCTGCCTCCGAGGCCGAGGAAGTTTTGCGCCCGTTTAACGCGATTGAGGCTATATCCGAAGAGATGGGCGACGTCCCCTATCCTGAACTCGTCGTTCCTCAGGATAGTGCTGCTTCGTCTATTACTTCCGGCTCATACGCCATGTCTGCCGTTTCGCTCCAGACCTATAATATTACTGCACAACGCCAGCTATACGAGCTTTTTAACCGAAATGCGGCTTTATACCCTGAGCTCGGGGCAACCGCCCGTCTCTATCACGAAGGCTATGCGACCGCAGGGGTGCAGGCTATCAATCCCGCCTCTACTGCGTATCCTCATCGTGATGAACAGCACTTGGCGTGCGTCTCCGCTCCGTTCCCTTAAGTCTTATGTATTTCTACAAGAGTTAAATTTGCGCTGACGGACACTGTTGAAGATTCTTCTTGACCGAAGTCCCCGAGGGATCAGACCTGCTAGAGCCGGCTAAGGCTTGGGCCAAAGAGAGTTGGGACATCTGGAACGCCGGACAACCTACGCGTAAGCCGGCAACGTACGTAAACTACGCGACAGGGAACAAGTACGAGTCTCTCGAGTCTATATACGGGTACGAGCCCTGGCGCTTAGAGAGGCTACGAGGACTGAAGGCCAAATATGACCCTCACAACCGCTTCCGCTTCTACGTTCCTATCATCCCTTAATGAGTTTCCGGAAAGATAAGTGGTTGAGGTATGCAAGGCGCATACTCAGCGAACTTGACCAGCCCCCACCCTAAGGAATCTACATAGGTAGTGTTCAAAATAAATGGAATGGATCATACAGTTCTTATAGTGCCCCATATCTACCATTCCCGGGCAGATACTCAGGAAAAGGACACCGTCCTTGTGTTCATCAGGCACATCTTACCTTTGTGCTCTATTAGGTAAGCAAGCACACTTACATAATACGTAGTTGCCTAAAACCAGGACCCATATATCTACAAGGGAAGCCCGCAACCTGCATGTAACCCCGCAGCTGCCCCACTATCTTATATCTTATTTCAACCAACTACCTCTCATGTACGAAGTATTCAGAGATTATACTTGGACGAACACCTCATGTACTTACCTAGATATGTACGCAGAGGTATTATCAAAGTACTAGCTATAAGCTGAAAAGATTACGAGCCTTAGAACTTTCTACTGCTATACTTCATTCTTATCAAGTCCAGGTTGCGGATATTCACGCTTCTATTACTGGCATATTTAGTAAGACTAAGAAGCTGGTGGTGTATGTATAAAATAGGGGCATCTTTCCCGGCGGCTACAACGATGAGTCAGCTACCTATCGTCGAATGCCAGACTTCTTTCAGCGCATCCTCATTATGCAAGTTATAAGCCCTAAGTACAAAGCATCGATGAGCCCACCCGCCGGAGATAGCAAGGGCTCTTCAGAATGATTATGTACCTAGGTAGGTACCTAGGTAGGAATTGGCTCTTACTGGTAGCAAAGGCTTCATAGCCTTCTTGTTCATATACCCCTTGTCTGTCATAGGGTACATGGCACGTCTCTATAAGTCCTAGATAGGTAGGACTGAACATCTAGCTCATTTCTGAGCAAGATGCCGACCGCTTTATCTCTATCATGCAGCTCAGCTATGACACCGCTGAGTTTTGATTGGTTGTAGGTAGTGAAACCTGAAGAAGGGCACATTTATATTTATAAGCACCTCTTGCATATTTATTGTCGTACCGGCTCACCTTGCCATTGATGATTCCTCCCCGGCTTATTGCTACTTATTAACCACCTGCTTTTATTCAATATCGGCTTTCTTATTCCATAACTCAGGAATCTCAAGAAAGCAGCGTTAGACATGTCTCCAATCCGAACCGCCATCATAGGGCTCTCGGGTTCCAATTCCTCTCCCTTCAACTGGGCCCGCCATGCCCACCTCCCCTACCTGCTCAGCCCCGAGGGCAAGGCCAAGTTCCAGATCGTCGCGCTGTGCAACTCCAGCGTAGACGCCGCCAAGAGCGCCATCGAGTTCTTCCAGCTGCCGCC
>JAOWAP010000093.1:0-10149 GCA_028565235.1 Hypoxylon lenormandii
CTTCCAACGATTGCTTTGTCTCAGACTAAAATTCGAAAGGCAACTCAAAATGCTTGAGAATTAGCGGAGTAACTATTGGATCTGTAGGCGAGCTGCGTCCAGCGGATGCGATACCTGAAGTGGTGCCTGGTGGTTAATCTAATTGGATGGCGAATGGAACTCAGCCGCCGCCCACGATGCGATTGGCGCTTATCACAGCGTTTGTGATCTGTCACCGGCATCCCCGCGGAACTGGCGTCACTGCGCTAACGTTCTGAACTGACAGCAACATATTTTCATCAAAGCTTCACACGACACTGACTAGCGTACTGTCTAGGTAGCCCTAGGTCTGATTGTACATCGCCGCTTGATGGTTGTCCACTTCCCCTGAGTCGATTCCCGTGATGCCCGATGAGACTCACGGTGCTCTCGGCCTGACGACCCTTTACGAGCCGTCGCCTCCTCTCAGCGCCGCGGCGGATATCGTCTTCGTTCATGGACTGGGCGGAGGCAGCCGCAAAACATGGTCCTATTCCCACGATAGTTACCACTACTGGCCGCGAGCATGGCTTGCAAACGACTCGGACTTCGCAGATATGCGTATCCATTCCTTTGGTTACAAGTCCGACTGGGCCGAGCGGCAGAAAAGCATCCTCAATATTCGCGACTTTGCTGAATCGCTGGTCGGGGCGCTGAAGAATAGTCCCGGCATACGACGTAGTAATACACGCATCGTATTCGTTTGCCATAGTATGGGCGGATGCGTCGTCAAGAAGGCCTACATTATGGCACGCCAGGATCCGACGTGCAAGGCCCTAGCTGCCAGGATTCACTCGATATTCTTTTTAGGAACTCCACATAGGGGCAGTGATCTGGCAGCAATCCTCAAGAAGCTATCTATCATAGCCTGGGGCTCAAAACCGTTCGTCTCCGACCTCATGCCCGAATCGTCTGCATTGAGGGACATCAACGACACGTTTCGTCACTATGCGTCGGATCTGAGCATCTGGTCGTTTTATGAGACGATTCCTGTAAAGCCCAGGATGCTAGGAAAAATCGTGGTTGAGAGGCACTCGGCAACGCTTGGCTACCCCAACGAAGAGATTGTCGCCATGAACGCTGACCACCGTCAGCTGTGCAAATTCAACAGTCCGGTTGATTCCAACTACATAATCTTACGAAATGCCCTTCACACGGCTACCGACATGCTAAGGTTATTGCCACCCTTAGATTTGACTCTTCCACAAACCTGTACCAACTTGGCCTCCGCGCAGCAGGGCTCAAACCAAGAGGGCGTTTACCAACGCCTGAGGTCGTTCCTAGGCGTCCTAGATGCGCCAGAAGATGAGCTCCAGATTTTCCAATTACTTCAAGAGCCCGGATCTTGCCGGTGGTTCTCGGAAGCGAACCCCTTTGTCTCATGGATAGCAGACGGGTCCCCAGGAATACTCTGGCTTACTGGGAGACCAGGATCCGGGAAATCGGTACTTTCCAGTCACGTCGTTGAGCAGGTGAAGTCAATAGGTGGCTTTTGTAGCTACTTTTTCTTCAGGCACAGAGAGGCTAGCAAGTCCATGCTTAGCGACTGCTTGCGCTCCCTCATTTTTCAGATGGCCATCCAAGACAGTCAGGTGGCAGATAAGCTCCTTCAACTCGAAGGTGAAGGCGTGACCTGGGATATGACCGATGAGTTAAGCGTCTGGAGAAGGCTCTTGATCAGTGGGGTGTTCAAGCTGCCATCCATCTCTCAGCACTTCTGGGTAATCGATGGTGTCGACGAGTGTGTTAACTTCAACTCCCTTTTCACTAAGAGAATCCTCGCTACACTTCCTACAGGCCTTCGCCTTTTCGCTACCAGCCGCCATCTAGAAGAGATCGGTCGCGGTTTGGCGTCTCTTGAGTCACGTGTGAGCCTGTGGTCTTTGTCCGAAGCCGATACGCTTGGCGATATGCGGCTCTTTGTGACTTCGAGGCTCAGAGAACTAGGTCGCCTGGAAAGCGACGGAAGTATCGAGGCGATGTGTGAGAAAATTCTAGGGAAGTCGTCTGGTTCGTTCTTGTGGGTCCGGCTCGTACTCCAAGAGTTCGAAAATGCCTGGACCAGCGAAGCTATGGATGCTGTCTTGAGTGAAGTACCTATAGACCTTCAAGACATGTATCGCCGGATGCTACAGTTAATGGAGAAGGACAGGCGTAGAGTCAAGCTTGCTAAATCCATCTTGATGTGGACTGTTCTAGCATGCCGACCACTCACGGTTGACGAGTTGCGCATCGCTGTGAAGCTTGACGTCAATGAAACACTGCAGAACACGAGCAAGGCGATTCCTAGCTTATGCCACCAACTAGTCTTTGTTGACAGCACTGACAAAGTGCACATCTTACATGCAACCGCGCGAGAATTTCTTCTCGACGAAACACTTCATTCAGAGTTTGCTGTTCGCGGTGTTGAGAAGCACGCGTATCTTGGCTCTCTACTGCTTCGATACCTCACTAATAATGCCTTCGAGGTGCATGCGCCACCGCGGCGACAGGGCTTAGGGTTCCGCGGTTTCGCAAAGCTAGCTTGTAGTGTTTCCTTTGATCTGCTTCTGTTAGACTATGCAGCCTGTTTCTTCTCTGAGCATATATATCGAGGTGCATCGAGAGATGACGTCTTGATAACTGAGCTGTGTACTTTCCTGAAGGGCAAGACTATCCTCTCATGGATCGAATACACCGCCAAACATGGAAACTTGGGGGATATTACTAGGGCGGCAACGAACCTACGTGGATATCTTGGCCGGAGGATGAGGTGCCTTCCTCCCATAGATCCATCGGCTTACCTTGTTGACTGCTGGGTAGCTGATCTAATCCGGGTCGCTGCCAAGTTTCGATTTCAGCTGTTGACCAGTCCATCATCTATCCACTACATTATTCCGTCATTCTGTCCGTCAGATTCTATCATTTCGAGGACCTTTGCCAATGGTGCTCGATCTTTGGCAATAACCGTGAAGGGTATCCCTCCAGCCACTTGGGATGACTGCTTGACCCGTATCGACTTTGAGCGAGGTCAGGCCACTGCCCTAAGCCATGACTCCCAACTCTTCGCTGTCGGCCTGTCGACCGGGCAGATTTCTCTCTTCGACCCGCACTCCGTCCAACACGTGGCAAACGTTTCCCACCCCGAAAGGGTTAGGATGCTGGGGTTCAGCAGCGGCGGTGAATATCTCGCTTCCTCTGGTGCTAGGACTTTGGTCATCTGGCAGCCGAGGTCTAGGGTGCAGAAGTTCTCGCTTCCACTGCAGTCAGAGCTTATCGCTTTTACTTTCTTAGGCGATCATGAATTTATTTGTGCTTTCGCATCTGGCGAGCTAACCAAATGGTGAGATCACCCATTCAACTCTTACGAACCACGAAGCTACCCGGAAAACTTGGTCATTGGATAGAGTGCTAACCCCTTACTTGACTAGGTGTCTCGATTCCGGCGAACATGAAACAATCTCCTGGAGATGTATGCATGATGAAGATACCGCCGGTACGCTGGAGATTCCTGAGCAGCCACCAAGCCGTGCAGCATTTTCCACGGCGGGCAGGACGGTGCTACTCGCCGTGGGTTACCGGAAATACCCAATATTAATATGGGATGCGCTCGAGCTGCAATTGCTGGGACAATGCGCAGCCGTCGAAAACAACGGGATAGATGACATGACGTTTAATCCTAACCCTGAGATTACTACGCTGGTGGTTTCGTATAGCGACGGCAGATTATGTCTCTTCGATTATACGACTATGACGCTCACGTTCACCCAGTCAAGCGTATTCGCGAACAGCATCGCTTGCTCTCCGGACGGCCGCAGTCTCGTCACTGGCAGCGTTAGGGGTGCCATTAAGGTATTCGTATTCGGCCAAGACCATACTGGAAACACGATACTGATCCCCATATACGGCATCCAAGCCTTTGACGACCCGATCCGTAGCGTAACCTTTAGTGCTGATGGGTTACGGTTCATCGACCTTCACGACCAACAATGCCGCATATGGGCACCTGCGGCCCTGATGCGGAAAGACAACGAACTGGAGAGCGTAAGTGACGTCGTGCCGCTTCCTCCTAAGATAGTCGATATGTTCGAAGATTCGGAAGTACCAGAAATCACGAGTGCCCTCGCCGTATCCTCCAACGGCGGTTGCGTCATTGCAGGCAAGAGCAACGGCGAGGTCTTGGCTTTTTCGGCTGCTGATGGCAAGGAATTAGGCGTGATCTATCGACACGGTCGTGGCGTGTCTGTTGTCAATATCGCCCTAGGTGAGGCGCGTAATTTAGTCATTTCAGCGGATGACTCTGGCAGAGTGCTAGTGGTGGAACTGGCCACGCCCCTTCCCACCTCCTCAGCGGCACAGAAGTTACCGGCTGCTCATGTTATTCTGGACCGCCGGTTCGGCGCTGCTGTTGTTAGTCTACTCATCAACCCCTCGGCAGACCGCCTTCTAATCAGTGGACGCAACGTGGATGAACTGTGTAGCCTGCCCTCTGGCCGGATTCTAGGTTCAATACCCCATGCTGCCAGTGGCACTGTGCCGGTGGCCTCCAGCCAACAAGTTACATCTTCGGACATAAGCGACAATTTAGCAGCAGCCGTAGCCTTCCAGCATCCGACCAATGAAACCTTGGTCGTCTTGATATTCGGAGATACCGCTCGAATCTTCTGCTGGTCTGACTTCCAGGAATTGACCACCGCGAACGGCATCCTTCTCCGGAAACCTTCGGCGCCTGTCAAAGCTCATCTTCCTACACATCTCCCGGTGATTAAAAGACCAGTAGCGCACAGTTCGTCGTATCATGTTGGACAGGGTTTTGTTCTCGAGCTGCTCCGAAAGTCGCCGTCTGTGGCTCCACGACTCTACGTCTGGCCAGTATCAGCATTCGATCCGGCAACAGCACTGCCGGGGTGCCCAGCACAACTTCCCACAGAAGTGAACCTTGCTGTTATCGACGCCGAAATTTTAGATGTACTTGGTATCGTAGGCCAGTCTACGGTTCTGATTATAGATGTCAATCTTTGGGTATACAGCATGGAGCTTCGGCCAACGCAAGGGACACGACACGTGCGCTCTAGCTTTTCCTCTGGGGGGACAACAGGGCAAACTGGGGCCGAATCAATTACCCTGAAAATGCTACCAGTGTTTACAAGGAGACACTTCTTCGCCCTAAGCGAGTGGCGCACGACTAGTGGAGAGTTGCGATGCGCGATAACGCAGCGTACTAACAGTCCGAATTTCTTTTTTGCGAGTAGGCAATATATCATCGTCATTCAAGGCGGACTGGAGTTCTCGGAGGTTATTAACCGCTAGCTAGCGGAATGTATAGAAGACTGCTATATGTGACAAAGACAGGCGTGAAGACACGGCAGACAAAGAAGTTGACATTATACTGATACTTAGGAAGTAACTAAACTACTTACTTCGTAGTTATCAGATGGAAGGTACGGAGATGCCCTGTACGGCATAGGTGAAGTTTTACACATTGTTATAAAGACAGCAGGTCATAGGACACAAATAAATTTACCAAGCTAACACATCTACGGAAGATCCACCCTCCACCGCCGCGCTCTTACACACGTCACGGCAAAATGCCTCATCCTCCTTGGCTCCGACTTCTTCTGTAGTCCTTCTTGCCGGCCACCATTCGGCCTTCTGCTGCTTCTCTCCATCAGCGTGGGCATAGATCATATTTCTGACCAGCTTCATCACGTATGATACCGCTTCTTCGACATCCGGGTGGAGAGGGCCAGTTACATAAGTGTCACCGTTGAAGTTGCCCTGAACCCCATTCGCAAGCCACTTGTCCTCGGCTTCCACTTGGGCGAAAAAGTCGACTTCCTTTTTGAAGTCATCGGGAGAAACTGACTTGTGTCGGTAGACCTCATAGCGCATCAGACTCTTGGTGGCTGAGATTGGCACTATCGACATCATGTAAAATAGCTTCTGGCTGATGAAAAAGTGTTAGAGTATGAGTCAACATCGCCAGGACTATTGTTGTACTCACGTCATAGTCACAGACGCGTTTGGAAACATATACGTTGGGCTAACATGGCCGCTTCGCTTCTCACCCTCAGCTCCGAGATGCTCAACGTAGTGTTTCTTCAGGCCGTATACCATCTTCTTGTTGTTTCGGAAGAATGGTGCTAGCCCTGGATGTGCTGTTGGACAGTGGTAGCACTAGTTGGAAACATGTTCAGTAAGTAAGCTGCCCGGGTGTGGCACGGCAGTATCACCGGTGCTCACCTCGTTGTAGTTCTCAATCAAAGTCTTCCAGTTGAAAGCACCCTCCATTGACCACGTATGATCGTATACGTAGTTGTTCATATCGAAATCCCCAAGTCGGTCTTGCTTATCGACGCCACCAAATTGTTCTTCCCAGCTGAGTGTAGGTTTCTCCGCGGCGTCTAGATTAACCCACAAGAAGCCGCGAGTGTCGATATGGGTGTGGAGCTTCCACAGAGACAACTCGGATTTGTCGAAGCCCTCAACATGATCAAACCTCGGCGCCTTGGCAAGGTTGCCCTTCATTCCGTAGGACCAGCCTATTATCGACCGAATCTATTCAGCAAACAGGTCACAAATAAACAACGCATTTCAAGCTGGCCAAAAATTCAAGACGACGTGTCCTGAGTAATAGGGGTCAAGTAACAGATCAGACTGACCATGGTATTTGCAGGACAAGGCCAAGGCTTTGCCAGACTTCTCATGCAGGATAGGAAACGCTCTGTGTCGACATACATTCAAAAATGCATTAATCTGGCCTGTGCGATCCTTGATGACGAAGAAGGGATAGCCCGCTATTTCGTATGTTACATATTTTCCGGGTTCATCGAACTGGAGGGAGTGCGAAATGAGGATCCAGGACTTGCTGAAGATCGCTCGGCGTTCTAGTTGAAAGAACGCTGGCTCTCGATACCACGACGCCGGGAAAGTGCTTTGCATGCTTGCAACGGAGGCTTTCTTGTCTTAGCACTACTCAGTCACTACTCACAGTCTGTTCAGTTTCTATTCTACGACGACGTAGTATAATATAGACAATGAACAGTGTCCAATTACGTTGTCTCTATTATCAAAAGCAACCCCACTAATCGAGTTTAGCAATTCTATATCCACCTTCGGGTGCCGCGGCCGAGCCGGCCGAGGAAGACCGGCGAGCTATCCGAGCCTTGCTTGTCTGGCCCACAACGCGCCGCTAAGGCAAAACCATCTTTCTCTTATCAGCTGGGTGCCAGGCCAGCCCAGACTGAAACACAAACTGAGATCGTTATACGCACACACCGTCGCCATCGATAAGATATGCCCAGTGATTCTAATATGTTGATTGCCGTGCGGCTGTGCGTAGGTACGCAATCAACGAATACGAGAGCTCCCCCTTTATGGAAATATATCGTCCCTTGTTTTCATTGATCGGCTATTAACTGTATCCAGAGAGTCACTGCCCATAACTCAGGGATTCACAATCTTTAAATACGTTTTGAAATCGTGGTTATAAGCTTGTCCCGTGTATTGATTTTATCAAGTTGTTCCTCAGAGTGTTATGTGCTACGAATACGACAATCCATCGTCCTGATCTTTAGCCAGAGATTTCCGCTAGGCTTGTAATAACCTTGCATCCACCATGTCAGGTCTAAATTTTCGCATCTTCATAGCCATGGTAGCGACCATGGCTAGTATAGCCAACTTTTCCTACGATGCAGCAATGATCAATAGTCTCAATGTCATGGAAACTTTCGCTGCCTGTTAGTTCCTCTCGCCTGCACTTCAGAAATTAAACTAAGCTTCTCTGATTTGACGCTGACGACTATTATCTGATTATTTCGCAGATTTCAATATTAACTCTACTACCTCCAGTCTTACCGTTGCAATCATATACGCTGGATCTGTCCTGGCATTGCCATTGGCTGGACCTATATTGGACAACTTTGGTCGACGGAAAGGCATGATAATTGCGACGGTAATTGGCTTGATAGGCGCTATCCTTCAGGCAGCCGCCCAGGAGAGTACGTTCGTCCACGATCTGATTCACGTATACGAAGGCGGCAAGACAAAAACAAACAGACACTGACATTGCACGCTACTTAGTCATCCAACTTCTTGTTGGGAGGTTTATATTAGGTTCGGCCTTCATCATTGTGGGCTCTGGAGGTCCTTCCTGGTTGATGGAGCTGGCTCCGCCCAAAAGTCGAGCTCTTATTACCCACGGCATGCTGGGATCACTCCCTATTACCGGCACTATTGGCGCGATTCTGTACTTGGGGATATGGCAGAGCACATCTGATTGGGCATGGAGGGGCGGACTGATGGTAATGTTCAAAATTCCAGTAGTATACCACGGGACTAATACAAAGCAGGGTGAACTCGTCGGACCAGTTATTGCCCTCTGTCTCCTCCCCTTCTGCCCCGAAAGCATCCGATACTTGGTAGCTACGAATAGAGAAGAAGAGGTAAGGGATTTCACAATGCTAGACGAGGAAGATTCTGATTTTCTTTTTAATTGGCTATAGGCTTTTGAGACTTTACTATCACTGCGGTCCGGCGATAGAAACGACCCAGAAGTAATCGCGGAGTTTGACAGCATCGTCAGTTCGCTTCGCCACGATAGCGAGAGAATCTCGAGGAGCTCGTGGAAGCCCCTTATAAGCCCAGGTACTTCTTAATATCAGCCCCCGCCTGCCCGCGGGATCAAAAATAACACATCTCATGCAGGTCCGAATTTGCGACGATTCGGTATTGCCGTCCTAACCAACATTTTCTGGCAGACTAATGGAACAAACTTTATGCCGTTCGTCATGAGATATCCCTTTATTTTCGTACGACTAACGCTTTTCGTAGATACTTCATTACCATCGTCCTCGTGGAAGCCGGCGTTGAGGATACGTCTACCTTGCTCAAGATTAACATCGGTATCTCGGCCTGGGCAGTATTGGCCAACCTGTGTGGTATCTATCTTACGGCACAATGGGGAAGAAGGAAAATGTTTCGTGAGACCCCCTGGCCCCCTGGCTTCCAGCCGCGTTGATCAATCTAGCTAATCTTTGTGGCTACGCTTTGTGTAGTATTATGCACACCGATCCTCGGGTTGTGCTTTTTAATTCTTGGGATATTGCAGTATTACGTTGATACCTATCAGAATACATCCTACGGAGTCGGCGCTGTGGCGATATGCTTCATATTCCAATGGACATCCTTTGCGTCCTGGTATGTTGTGGTTTCTCCCTTTTGTTTCTTCGTCTCTACGTGCTCGTTCTAATGATGGTCGATAGGATGATTTTGAATTTTTCGTATCCGTCCGAGATCCTCAAATACAACCAGAGAGCCAAGGGTATGGTGGCCAGTCAAGCGATAGGCTACCTATTCGGTTGCATGATGACATACACAATGCCACTTGCGCTTAAACGCATCTCTTGGAGATTCTACATCATCAATGCCTCATGGATTGTACCTATGGTTGCAATTATTTGGTACGTATAGCTTGTCTATCCTGTAATCATTCGATCAGAGAGCTAACTTCGGTGCTAGTAAGTGGGATTCAAACTGATAGATATATCGCTGCACTGGCGAAAGCCTAAGCCTATAGTAACATCAGCACTTGTGATTAACATTTACTGACGATATATAGGGTGGATGTTTCCCGAAACCCAAGGCAAAACCCTCGAGGAAATTGACGGTATATTTGAGAAACCAGAAACGGACAGTCTTCGCGGAGTCCTTGATGGGGTTGAAGTTGTAACTGTTACGAAGAGCTCCGAGGAACGTAAGTAATCCTGAGGCTCTTTGGATTATTATTTGCTTTGTTTGATTTTCGATAGATTTTCCGATTTCATTTGTATGGTGTCCTTCTTTTTCTCGATACTTCACCAAGGATTCGAATCCACCACTTATTGCGGTACATTTTTACATTGCAAAATGCAGAACCACTACATGAGCATTGCGATATTTAGTCAGTTTATGCTATAATAGTCGTTGTTGCTGTTGGCTAAGAAAGAGGCCTTAACATAGGGGGAACGATCTCCATAAAGGGGCAAGACAATTGAGAAAACCGTGTTACGTAAGCGGAGATATTAAAGCTCCTGCTTACCTTAGGTACCGTAATCAGTTTCCCGACTATATCTGTAAGATCTCGATCTTAAGATAGAACTTCAGAACTTAGAC
>JAOWAP010000094.1:0-10144 GCA_028565235.1 Hypoxylon lenormandii
CTTGCTGCAGTCCGTGTTACCCTCACCACAGATATAGAAGTACGCCCACTGCGTGACGGAGCGCGCGCCCGTGATGCCGTCGGTCCGGGCGGACAGGAAGTAGGTCTGGTTTAAGGGCGTAGTGGTGGTCACGGCGGATAAGATTATGAACCACAGCATCACCAGCGAGCCGGCGAGGAAGATGAGGGACAAGGGCGCGAGGTATGCATTGAGCCGCGCCATGTTGGGCAGTGTTGGTCGACCGGTCAGATATCAGACCAGAGTCTAGGTGGTGTGAGCCCGTGCGTAGAAAAAAGGTGAGCCGATATATAAGTACCTAGGTAGTAGGTAGAGCTTGTGGGAGCAGACTGTCAAAGCAAGTTAGATTTTCAGGTCGCAAACTTTGCCAGAATTGAATTTCGGGCTAGACCGCTGGGCAAGAGCAAGAAGAAAAATTCGAATCAAATCAAATGGACTGTATGATGTTTGGATAAGACATACCTTTGTGTGGGGTAGGACACCTTGAGGCTTGGGTCTATTCCAAACCAGACACTGACTAAGGTTCCTGAGATTGCAGTGTCTTACACTAGATTAGGTACGGATCCGGAAGACGATGAGAGGTTCAAAGCCGGTCGGATACACGTAGGTGTTGGGGTATCAATTCGTCAGATTTCTCCGCAGCTCGCAACTCGCAACTCGGCACTCTCTGCAAGGTGACTCGGGACTCCCAATAGAGATTAGTATTAAAAAGTATTATTGTTCCAAAGAGGAACAAACAGGGGGAAGTATGCTATCGTAAAGGGGAAAACAGAAAAATAGGAAGGGGGGAATTATAGGCAAGGTAAGGTAAGTAAGGTAGTAAGGTAAGGTGTAGATAGAAAGGGAAAAGGAAGAGGAAAAATTGGCTTCTCTTTTTTTGACATCATACCTAGTGCACGAGCCAAAGCCATGGTGGGGCCCAACAAGAGCTAATTGCTCGAACAGGACTAGCCTCCTACCAAATAGCCTGAAATAGCAGGGGGACACACCTTAGCTCCTTCCGAAGAATTAATAAAGTCGAGTCTATCTCCAAAGACATACGTCATCAGTACATGGCGCAATTCGAAAACGATGCGCACTTTGATTGTTCGTGATACTATGGGACGATCACCATGATGCCGAGTCTTCGTCACCAAAAGGAGGCTTGGTGACTGATGATAACGTGGTAGTTTTAGTTTTATTCTATTTTTTTGTGATAACCCCGGTCGTTTCCCGACATATCCGAAGATCTAAGTCCATGATCCATCGTTCTTCTGTTTTTGCACGAATGGTTTTCTACCAGCGACTGACTGTACGAAGTACACGCAGTCCCATTTCAATAAGACAAGTGGGCATTACAACGTTTCAAGCTTCTATTGGTCTCAGACACCGAGTGAGGGCCATGAGACAGGGGACTATTAACCACGAACTTTGGATTGAGGGCTGAGGGCTCCTGAGTTGTGCATGTCGCAAGAACTAGTAGCTGTATGTATATGCATGCGTATTGATGTACCTTTGTAGAGTACTAAAAGCACGAACGCATCTGTCCCTTGCTTCAGCCTGCGTGATCGTGCCAGATCAGTGTATTGTGCTACATACACCATTGGATATTCGTAAATGGTAGCTCAGGCACTTATAGGTTGGGATCATTAAGCTCGGCGTGGATATACTCCAGTATGAAAGTGTATTGATACAATACCTACCATACTCCGCATCCCACTACAGCCTCGAAATCAGTCCTCTCCTTATTTGTTGAACATGTGGGGAGAATCGAGACTTGAGATGTATTCTTTATCTATCTACCACAGAAGCGCTCCGTGTTGCAAGTACGTTGATGCTTTGTTGAAAGGGAGATATTCAAAGTCCTTCGAGACAGAGGTGAACGTGTCTAGGATTTTCCAGCAAGTTGGTATTGCTAATACTTATGGAAAGGGAGGAGTACTTCACCTTTGTTTCTAAATGCTGTTATGAAATAGAAACAAGCCGCCCTAATAACTCGATGCCAGATACAACCTGTACCATAGTGCGGAATTTGGCACCATCAATAGCTACTGAAGCCAATGTTATATATCATTAGCACTAATACATGAACTTATCAGTCCCTATAACTTTATCGTGGCGCCATGGTTCAATAAACGCTTAAGAAAACGCTTAACATAGCTAATATCAAACATTCTCTAGAGTCTAACCATGATAGAGATCCCAACCTACATCTGTGTACGAAAGCGTTACTAAAGTACGACTCCTAGTTTTAACATAGGAGATACTCTACGGCCAAAACGAAAGGGAGTTCTGAAGACAAAAGAAAGAGAAAAAGAAATCATAGCTCCACTCCGTTTCGATCGGGTTATGAGCCCGGCGCGCTTCCACTGCGCCATGAAGCTCTACTCCTAAAACCAGCGCACCTTATCATATGGGATTTCTTGCTAGTAGTACAATAAATATATGGCTTTCCTAAGCTTTAACTTTTCATCAAGGGTGGCGCCTCTAGCAGGCTGAGGCGATAGTTTTGCTTCGTTTCTGGATTCTAAGGGGTAGTGATAATATCATCCGTGCCATACTCTAGATAACTTTTGGCTTCTATTATTCACCAGACTTTACGGCGCTTCACTCCTGAGCAGAATTCGGTGTCACTGATAGTATGCCCGGCCAGTGGTCGGCGGCTACTGGGCCCAGGTCGAAATAACTCGTTGGTTCTACGCTAAAGCCGACTGTACTAGAGGTAGATAATGACATTAAGGTACTGACAAGGCGCTTGGTTTCCGAGTATAATCCTAAGGCATTCCTTATTTGCCTTGAGTTTGAGAACAGACCTCCCTATATAATATAGCTTACTAGTAGTTCTAAGAAAAGACGGCATCAAAGTTTAACAAGCAATAACTCATTACTTTGAAACTTGCGAGATATCGGAGAGGTATAAGCTCAAACAGACGACGTATAAATAACCGCCCTTTTGCTCGCATTGCGAAGAACCGTAGATTTGAATCTCTGGACTTGATACCCAACCCTTGGATATATATCCCTTCGCCTCCTTCATACACTAAAGACAGGGAGATATTCAAATTCAACAATATGGAAATGACCACCGGTACTTTAACCCTTATTCTCATATTTTGCTGGATAATCGTCACAATTATCTGCGGGTTAGCCCTAGCAATCGCGCAAGAGATCACTAGAGATATGGCGCGAAACATGCCCTCCGATAGAGAAGAGGCACGGGACGAGTCGCCCCAGAGGCGAGACGTCGACTATTACGCCGACGACGAGTATGAGGACGGTACTACCTCTAGCGGCTCGCCTTTCTCCCTGCTAGAACATCAGATTCTGCCGTGAAAAGGTATACCACCCAAGGATGTCGAGCTTTTTAGCTAGGGGCGAGAACAAAAAATAGTAAGTAAAAATATCGAGTAGTCACAGCTGCCTGAGAAATAAACGGTTAACATATTCTCTAGTTCGCTAGGTTACCTGTTGTTCCGGTAGTACTACCACCCCATAATATACCAGCAGACGAGTGGACGCGGAGGGAAATGAGGCTCAAATGTATCCAAGGCGATTCCCAAGGGGCGTGGGTTAGGATACAGTTTTATGGGTCAAACTTATTATAGACGGGAGATTAAATCCTAGCGAGGAAAACATGATGAAGAGATCGACATAGCTACATATTTTGTCGACTTACTCTTGCTGTAATTCGTACCATACTTGGTAGTCATATGGCCATGCTGAAATACGCTCAAGCAGTAATAGTGGTCGGAAGCGACAGACCTACGCTTTATATAACGAAGCATTACATTCATATAGACCATTCCGTTGACTATTCGTAGTTGCAATCATTCTAATAGGTGGATACGGGCAATGAAAATAATTCCGCATGTTCCTATGCTCTCGTCCCGATGCTTATATTACCAGAGTGTAGCCAGCGTCCACCACCTCGCTTGCACTAACACAAGCGGAAAACCCCTTAAAGGAGCCTTCCTTGATGAAGAACTGGTAAAAGCCCAGAATGACACCGTCATCATTCCAAATGGCAGATCCACGTATGCCACCAGGTAGCTCGGGTCCGTCATCATCGGTCATCTCTTGTCCTGTGTATAGCCAGTTATATACCACATACCTTAGCCGCTGTTCTGTTGAATGGGGGTTATCCCCTGCCCACATCCTCACGGACTTTGCCACGACGGAACCGTCCAGCAGCCCTGTAAACGGGCTGTTAAGATAACAGAGTGCCATGATCACGACGTCATCTGAAGTAGCTAGCCTCGTGAATTTGGGAACGATACCGTCGCTAGCCTCAAAAGTCTCGGCCGAGTATTCGATATCATTCTCTAATTCTACCAAGCAGACATCAGTAAAGGAGATCTCCACTGCTGCCTTCCCAATGATTTTTGTCGGGTCACCTGACTGCCAGACCGTCTCAGAGATGCCGATTGCATGAGAAGCCGCGGTCATGAAGATGTCACCAGCGGGGTTTTTGATAAGAGCGCCGGCCGTGCTGGGAAGTGTAGCTGGATGGGAATGACCTATGACTGTCGTGCTGCTTAGCATCACCCCGGGCCTCAGGACGTCATAGGCAGTGCCGTCTACTATTCCCATTACCGGTAATGGCCGTGGCTCGATCTCTCGTTTGGCGGGTCGATCCACCCAAGCTGGTCTGTTGAGGTCCTTATTATGAAGGTAGGTTACAGGGCGATTGGCAATCCTTCCAGGCCAGTTCATGGCCTTGATTTCGACATGATCTTCCACGACAATGAAAAATGTACCTTCGCAAGTGAACATAAGTTCAATCATATGAACACCGGGGAGATTCTTCTCGAAGTAGGTATTGACATCACGAGCCAGGTCGCGGAGACTGTTGTCTGACACTCTAGTAGGATCAAACCCGTTCTGAAGTATCGAGTTTGATGGACGTCCAGGGCTTTTTCGCGGAAACATCAGAGCGCGACCTTTACCGTCTGGTTTGAGTTCAGAGATCGTGAAAGGTAGACCTCCCACGGTAATAGGCCAGGGTGTAGTTGGCAGCTGCTTGACTTGGAAGATAAGATATCCGCGAGAGCCAGACTCGGTGACATTCTCTGTGTCGGGAAAGATCTGATGAAGCAGGGAACGAACTTCGCCTTGAAAGATATCGACATTGCGGTCTCGTAGATTGTAAGGGATAAGCACGTGTCTGTTATGCCAAGGCTGTTCATCACGCTGCTCACTAGGAAGCGGGTGGCTATGTGTATATCGATGGACAACATGCGCAACGCCTTGGGGGAATCTCTGTCTCGGGGCATAGAAGGATTCAGTTGCTAGTTGATTGCTCTGGTCGATGTTACTTAGTCCTTTGTTTGGTGTTGGAAGGATCAATGTATTTTTAGACAATGAACTCTCAACCGACGGTGTGATTTTGCGTTTATTCGCTCGGGTTCTTGGGGACTGCAGACTTTTGGGCGAGGGCGAGACAGCCACAGTAATGTTAACTGAGGCCGACATTGTAGGGGTATTGGGGTGGTTGGACTTAGACCGCCTACCCGTCTTTCCTCTCCTCGAATAAAGGATACACTTAAATGATGGGCAAGTCAGGTGGATGTGTCGGTAATAGAGAATAATTATAAGGTGTAAAAAGGGGGGAGATTCGGACTAGTGAAACTTATTAAAAAGTTGATTAATATAAAAGTTAATATATTAAAATAAATAATAAAATTATAAAAAAGCTGATAATTTACGCTTTTGTTAGGTCAGAGTATCTGGTAGAGTTTCCCGGACATCCTCCTTCCAATCTATGCTAGGCAATGGGGAATCCGACTCGCGTATATAAAGTAGAACATCCATCTCCTTAACCATTTTCTGTCCTAACTATTGACACCTCCAATTGACATCGCAAGCTGATACTGGGCTTACACAGACATTGTGCATTATCTTGCCAATACTCTGCAGCGCAGAGCCGATTCATCGATCGATACAGGAGACATAACTCAATTTAACGATTACAAACAGCTCGCGTCTATGCAAGTCTCGTCCGAGAACTATACCATGGCCCCAGCAAACATGCGGAGACGAAGCAGATGGGAACCGGAAACCATCGCGACGGGGGTTGCTTGCCGCAACACCTCAATCACAACACCCATGACGAGTGAACAGAAAGATGCATATGTGGTGCATATACGGATCGAGGAGATTACCCACAAACTCAGAATTGACGATGTTATCCCAGCTGACCAACATCGCAGATCTCCATCACCAGAGCCTCAATACGACGCATCGGGCAAACGAACTAACACGCGCTACTGCCGCCATCGAGAACGTCTAGAGAGGGAACGCCATTCGCTAATCCAGACAGCAATACTCACCTTCACTAACTATACACCGCCTCAAGACTACATGCAGAGCAGCATGCGATGGAAGCAACCCAAAGAAAAGGTGTACATACCCGTGAAGGAGTTCCCCGAAGTGAACTTCATAGGACAGCTACTAGGGCCACGCGGGCGCAGTCTTGCCGATATGAACGCCAAGTCTCACGCCTCTATCGTAATCCGCGGCAAAGGGTCCGTTAAGGAAGGCCGAGGTCGCGACCGTCTTCGCGGCCAGAGACAGACCCATATTGACGATCACCAGGAACCCCTGCATTGTCTCATCACCGCGGATACGCAGGAAAGCATCAGGAAGGCGAAGGAGCTCATCTATGCAGTCATCGAGAATGCCATCACTGTGCCGGAGCATGATAATGATAGGAAACGCCAGCAACTTCGCGATCTCGCCGTAGCGAACGGGACTTTCCGCGACGACGAGGGTGAGGGGAGTGGTACTAATGCAAACTATAATAGGCCGCTAACCGCGGGTATCGTGTGTCATGGCTGTGGTGGCATCGGTCACATCGCCCGCGATTGTCTCAATAGGAAGATGGGGTCTTCACAGACAATACCTCCGTGGAGGAAGACTAACACAAGCTTGGAACAGAAGGATCCCGTGGACCTTGCTTGTTCCCAATTCCTTGCGGAGATGGAAAAAGACTCCAGGACTTATTGAAATATGCCAGACCATTGATAGAGGAGCCATCATCTATCTGAAGAACTACATCTGGGAATGAAGTGGCTTTCACGCCCTGGTTAGATGTTGCGATATATATGAACCGAGCTTCCTGTTTAGTCTATGCATGCATATTCCATTAACGTCAAGCTCACGAAGATCTAACGAGTTAAAGATATAATGGTGTAGTGAATTGATATGTATTCATTTCAACCCGTACGACTCTTTGATCAAGTCCGCTGCTCTTTCCGCAAAGGCGTACACGGTAGCCTGCAGGTTGGCAGTACTAACAAGAGGGATTGCACTTACATCTACGATACAGAGATTTTCCATCCCGTATAGCCTTAACTTGGCATCTATACCTCCGCCCTTATCTCTCGGTAGCATTGCTCAGGTGGTCTAGTCATTTGGGAATATTTATTTCTACCGGGAGCCAATATCATCTAGGATGTTGGTAGTGAGTTGTGACGTACTCACCGCTACCACCCTATCGCCCATTTAATTCGACTATATAGACTATCGCTCTCTGTTAGGTATAAGTTTTATACCATTATGATTAGGTACATTAGGGGATATATGTATTGAAAGTAGTGATCGAAATTGAGCTGATAGACTTCATGCAACTCGTTCCACAAGCTTTCTCTTGTATGAGCACGCACGATGTAATGTGCAGACAAGCTGTTCAATAGCGTGTGGGAAAAGGGGTAGTTGGGGAACAGAGCTATGTACTCTAATACCCCTTTTCTATCATAGAACCCTTCTGACTTGGAAGCTGCTAGTTTCGGGGGGTATTCGAGTAGGTACTGTCACTTGAACTGTCTTCCGCTAGAAGTCGTAGAGCTCGCGTTCTTTGCATTCGAGGGGTGCTGTTGCGGAAGGATTCGCGCCAGAAGAACTGCTGTCCGGAGTAGGCAAATGGGGCTAGGCAAGCGACAGCGGGCAGAAGCGCTCATACGACATTTACAAGATTACTGGATGAATGCTTCTCATGCCCGTGAGGAAGGAATCGCTATGATATGACCCAATGGTATGCGCACGTGTAGCCGTAAATTAATTTACGAGAATCTCATGGCGGTTGCCTGTGCCTTTACGATAACATGGGCAAGGAATGTGTTCCGCGAACGACCGAGTTACAATTTCCGGCAACGATAGTGACCTGGAAACAGCTGACCGTCGTACCATTTGTCCAGCCTCAAAGCGATGATTGGTAGGAAACAATTCCTTGTGACCCGGGGTATTTTTTGGCTTGTTGGCTGTCTGTCTGTATGTACTGGAGGTAAGTTAGGTAGGTAGGTACGGCAAGAAGGGGGTCCGAATCAGCTCCGTGGCCAGGCCCAAAAGTCCGATGGGAGGCGGAAATGAACGGCGTCCCAATCGACTGGTGTGCGACCCCAGTTATATCCGGTTCGTCGGCTGACCGTCCCACGGATTACTGCTATAGGCGCAGACTCTTTCCCCATCCCGCTCGTTGGCTTGGGGGGTAATGGTATCGGTTAGCAAGTCGGTGTTCTATGTGCAGTACGTAGGTTGGGCCATTATTAAGGCAGAGAACAGCTAGCTAGCTTAGCTGTACCGCTTGTTACACGTAGCCTCGGCTCCCCTTCTTCCTCGTCCATGGTTCTGCCGTCTGTGGTCCGAACGGAGCCGCACCGAGATTAGTCTCCTGCACACATTACGAAGTGACAGATTCTTGCTTGGATATCTACGCACACCCCCCCTCCACCATCATACCTCCGATTCCCTAAGATGGTTAATCATGTCAATCATGCAAAAGACTAACATGACAAGTGCGGTAGCCCGACCCTTGACGCCTGACAGGGCGCATTCGCACACCGGACGACGTGAGAGGTCGAAACGGCGCGGCTTCTAACAGGTTCGTACCACGGAAGTACCAACAGGCTCGTGGCAATGTACCCAGCCTCGCAACGGCACCGGGGGCTAGACCTTTGGGTTAATTTGGATATAGTCTGTCGTGTGTGGTTTTTGCGGCTGATGTGAGAGGGAAAGGAGGTGACCATGGATTGATCATGTGCGCGAACGGCCATGCGGTGAGCGAAGCAGGAAGGTATCGCAACGCGCAAGTGCTTACATGTATCTCGCAAGTACTCGGTAAAGGGGGGAGCGTTCTAGTATCTCATCGCCAAGGAAGGATATAGAGATATGTATGTCTTAAATGCCGCTTGGTTGCGGCACAGTCGAACTAACCCCCATCCTTCAAGTTTCACGGTAAGAGCCTAGGGAGCTTTGTTTCTCTTGACATTCGACACTTTTGTCTTGTGACTGGGTAAAAGCTGATCTAGCCCAGAACTACGTAATTCCAAGTTACAGAGAGGTGTGTGATAGATGGTGAGTATGAGAGTACTAACCCGAGATAGGAAGTGGACGGTAAAAGGGAATAAACCCTTTTTTTTTTCTCCCAACGAACTCCCAAAGAATCCAGGCGAATCGGTTTAGAAAAGTGACAACTCATAAAACTGGATTGTGATATGAACAAGGATCAACCAAGCAAACCCTTTCCTCTGGGATCGTCCCGTTGCCCGTGTGTTGGGGAGCGGAGCTCTCTCCCAACGATGTGGTCTGAGCTTAAGCTAGAGCTTCTGGAGCTTTAGGTAATGGCCCTAGCAGGGCTGGCAGGGAGCTCTGGCCAGCAATTTGTTTCCCCAAACTGCCCAATTGTCAATTGACGAAACCCACCCGGTCCTTGCTGGTCCACCAGCCCGCTAGCTCACTACTTCAGCCCAACCCCGAAAAAAAAGAAAAAAAAGAAACGACATTGGCGTCAACTTGGCAGCTGGAGCTGTCCAAAACGGGACATATTGATTGACCAATACGGCAAGATAAGCACAACCGAGCTTTTTCAGCTTGCCCTTAATCTTTTTCTGGCCTTCTTCCAAGGTTCGCTTCTCGTTTCTTCGGATCCCCGGCTTTCCGACGAGCTTTTGCATGCTTCTCGACGGGCTTCCCTCCGTGCCCCATCCTGATTCGACTGCTGCGCAAGGACGAGCTAGCCCCTCGTACTTCTTCGCGAACGTTGATAGACAGGCAAACCTATCCAATGTCGCTCCGCCACATCGCCATTCCCTCGTGGCCCGCCGCGGCGCCTCCCAGGTTCCCCACGTACGCGCTGGCGACCCGCGTCCAG
>JAOWAP010000095.1:0-10141 GCA_028565235.1 Hypoxylon lenormandii
CCCCCCCCCCCCCCCCATCAGTCACGATGCCGGACGTTAAGTCCGCCTCGGTGTACGAGGCTGATGAGGAGGCTGGACCCCCTCAAGCTGAGTCTCAGGACGGCAGCGTTACCCACTTCACCGCCTCGCAAGAGGCCCGAGTTGTCAAGAAGATGGATATCCATCTTATGACTCTGCTCTTCGTTCTTTGTGAGTAATACCACCCACCCTTCTTACTTGGCTCGGTGATCGAAACGCCCCGATTAAGCAATATGCTGACAATATGCTTGTGACGATAAGATATGCTGGCTTTTCTCGACCGAAGCAACATTGGCAACGTGAAGCTCACAAGTTTCCCCAGCGATCTGCATCTCAACAATGGCGACGGTTATGGAAGCTTTCAGTGGCTATTGAACATCTTCACTCTCACTTACGTTGTCTTCGAGGCCGGCGTGCTCCTCTGGAAGCTCTTCCCGCCTCATATTGTCGCCACGGTTGTCGTCTTCAGCTGGTAAGTACATCACCTATAACACTACCTTTTAGCTTCTTATCTAACTAGCGTTGTAAAGGGGTCTCATGGCGACGGTCCAAGCTGCCACTCAGAACTGGGGTGGTATGATGGCTGTCCGATTCCTTCTTGGCGCGTTTGAAGCATGTTACGGGTAAGTTCATATACCTATCCCTTATAGAAACTAAGTACCATTTTTAACATTGACCTTGTACAGTCCTGGCATCATCTATCTACTGTCATTCTTCTATCTTCGACATGAGATCGGCTTTCGATGTGGCATATTCGCCTCTGCTGCCCCCTTGGCCTCCACCTTTGCCGGAGCTCTTGCGTACGGTATTACCAGTGGGCACTCACACCTCACGAACTGGCGCCTCCTCTTCCTTGTCGAGGGGTTACCTACAATCGCTCTGGCCCCCGTCGCGTTCTTCTTCATCCCTGACTCCCCGGAGAAAGCCAAGTTCTTGACAAAAGACGAGAAAGCTATTGTCAGAGCTCGAGTGACGCGACAAGTCGGCACGAACGCCGATGCTCGAATCGGTGGGCTCAAGCGCGAGGATATCAGACCTTTCTTCAAGGACATCAAGGCCTGGCTATGCGGGATAATGTACTTCTGTGGCAACGTCACTTACTCGAGTCTTCCGCTCTTTCTTCCGACGATCCTTCAAGACATGGGCTACAACTCAATCGATGCACAGGGTCTATCCGCTCCTCCCTCCTTCTTGGCATTCCTATGCGCATTAGCCACGACCTGGATAGCGGATAAAACACAACAGCGCTGCTACGTTATTGCGTTGACCTCAGCCGTCGGAGCTATTGGCTATGTTATCCTTGCCGCCGTGGAGTCCGCTGGTGTTCGCTACTTTGCGATTTTCTTAGCATCAGCTGGTGTCTTCTCTACAATTCCTAATATCCTTGGTCTAACCTTAAGTAAGTGTTCTCCGAACTAGCCATCACATCGTAGCAAGTTGACCAGCTTACTAACAATTCTTCCAGACAACCAAGGTAGTGATAGCCGTCGCGGATTGTCGATCGTTTTGATCAACGTAGTCGGCCAGACTGGTCCTTTTCTGGGAAACAATGTCTTTACCGCGACGTCAGCCCCTAGATACATCAAGGGAATGAGTGTCTGCGCCGCCTTCATGTTTTTCTCAGCGATTCTTGCCCTCTGTCAACGCTGGTTACTGACTTGGGAGAATGCTAAACTCGATCGACAGTATGGTACTGCCGTCCGAGGCGAC
This sequence comes from Hypoxylon lenormandii, assembly GCA_028565235.1. Lineage (NCBI taxonomy): Eukaryota > Fungi > Ascomycota > Sordariomycetes > Xylariales > Hypoxylaceae > Hypoxylon > Hypoxylon lenormandii. Next base: position 1,729 of record JAOWAP010000095.1, read on the forward strand.
AATCCAGCAGAACCCAACGGCGTACCTATGGAAGACCAGACTCCCGGTGCAGAGGCTAAGGACGCTGCTATAGAGAATTACGGTCCAAAATTTCGATATGTGCTGTGAAGCGCTTCGGTGTTATCGCTTTGATTGGAAGATTCCCCTAATGATGAACATCCATGGCTCTGCTGAATTAGATAGGGGTTAGGCGAATCAGGAGTCACAGGAATTACAAGGCGTCTGATCAGGTCAGACAAAAATGAATATAGAATTCATTGCGGCAAAAAAGGATAGACTAGGAAATTCATGGGTATTCCCACAGAGCATCACGATCTTGCTTATATACAAAGTGACATTTGTTACACCGGTGTGTCTTGATGCTACTAGTAATGATTTTTACTGTGATTAATTCTGTAAGCAAGGTATGGCTTGTTAGCAGGTCGCTGGCGATTGTAGTCAGTCTGCAGCCGGCAAGAGAAATGGTGCTTGTACAGTATCTATAACCCTTTGCCTATCACCCTTCTCAAGGCCCGAGCGACAATCTCTAAGATAGCCGCTTATGGTGGGTGACAAAAGTCTTTGCTCCTGATAAATATCTTGAAAGGTTCTTGCATATCCTGAGTATCATGCTTTCGCCCCGGCTTCTTTGGCTAACATTTATCTGCCTTGGTTGCAATAATAAGCTATTCGCACACTTTTTGGCCATTTTTTTTTGTCGCCTTCATCAGATACTTCGCAAGTCCTTAATTTTGCCAAAGTTATTAGGGTATATCACATTTTGTAGAAGGCAATTGTACTGCTTACCTAGGTACGTACTTGTAGTATTCCAAAGATAAACCTAGACGTAATATCGAATATGTGGCATGACCACATCTACTAACTCATCATCGCAGGCCTTCAACCTCGTTTCGTTATTGTATGTCTTTGTTGGCTGACAGATGCTGTATGCGTGCAGCTAACTGGTCCAATCGCGAGCACGGAAGCCAAAGATCTGCAGCCAACAGTGCAACAGGGGATCCAGGCAGAATCAGCTCTTGCACATCAGCAGGTACAATACACATTGCTTCTCGTAATTTCTGCCCGCATCATTTTCCCTCGGTTCTTTCAACCTATCCAACATCTTGCATGTGGTCAAGAATGAATTCAATGCTGCAAACAAACTTCAAACTTTCTGATGTCGAGGTATCTGACGCACAGGACATTGGACATCATGTCGAAGTACCCGCTATGCAAAATGGTCCATTATACCGAACAATGTTTCCTCAGTTCAACACAGTCACAGAAGCACAAAAGGAGCAAATAACTCGCTGGTATATCGAGATGTTAGAAGATGCCTTCCAAGCCCGGGAGGAAAGATTTTTGAAGGCATGTTCCGTTGATGGGACTCCAGTCGGGTTTTGTGGTTGGACTGTTATAGAGCAGAACCATAACCGGCAACAAGCGGGCGAACCGAGAAAGAGAGAAAAGGCTCGGAAGGCATCCTGGCTACCGGATACACTTGATGTAGATGGCTGGGTTGCTCTATCAAAGGATCTAAAAGCAGAACGCTGTCGGGTTTTAAAGGATCTCGATAGTATATGCCGTAAGTTAGATTACCTACGTTATCCTAGTATACCATACCTGTTTGCTAATAGTTCCTACATCTAGGACTGACACTTATGGCGGTACATCCGAAGTATCAACGACAAGGGATAGGTTCCATGATGATGCAGCGCATTTGTAAAGAAACGGATCAGCAAGGACGATGTGCATATGTGCTCGCAGCGCCGGAGGGGGTCCCACTCTATTCCAAGTTTGGTTTCGAGATTGTAGGTCATGTTGAGACGACTCATGGTGCAATCACAAGCATGTTTCGGCCATCTCGGCGTCCTTGTTAATCTCTGGTTGGCCAGAGTCATCGCGTGGTAAAGAGCAACTCCGACATAGAGGAGGTTTCACTGGCCTACTCGAGTCCTGCGAAGTGAGAGTTCAAAGTCAGTCATTATAACAATAGACGCCGAAATATGTTATGCAGTTTTGATACAGGTCGCTCATCCCGTTGTAGTCCGTTTCATAGTGATTGCCTGCATAGTCCACATCTGTTCTCATATCTCGACACTATTGTCATCCTAGTAAACTCTTGGTAGCCAAAATACCTTGTGGCCGTCCTAAAATTTAGTACTAGGGAAAATTTTCTTAGCCTTTATGCTAATTCGGTTGTCTAAAATACCCGACTAGACTTGGTGCTTTGCTAATAGAAGTATCGAGTACCGTCAGATAATGCATGCTCATTCCAATCCTTTGATTTGGTTTCGATTTCTTGTTTGTGCAAATTCTTGAAATAGAGCTTCCCCTTTCGTCGGTACGTTTCCACCCAGAGAGACTCATCTGCATCTGGCTGCCTCCTTGTGCTAGGACGTGATCGGCTCTTAGCCGAGAGACCCTCTGTAGAACTAGATTGTGGCCGATGACACCTTTCGGAGCTGAATTATGGCAAATCTGCGTCTTTCTCGGCAATGTCTCTAGAGGATATTGAATACCTAGACTCGCTCAATACGTGAACCCCTACAGTGGCTAGCAGTTAAGCTACTGTATATACTACCACAAGTCGAATTGTCGACCACTGGACGGATCTAGTAAAGGTTTCGTGTGGTAAGATGTCCCAGCTACACGACTGATGATTACCACACGTCACGAACCTATCGGGCTGTTTTAAGATCTGATGCGGCTGAACAGTCGTCGATGTTGCTTCTCGAGATCCGGTAAGGCTAGTACTATAATCCTCGTGTAGGGCCGGAGAACGTTATCCAGTTTCTATGTCCCTCAGTCTACTGCCGCGCTAACTGTTAAATCTCTTCGTTAGACCTACATGTGATATTGATTCTGTACAAGCGCTTGTGTTGTTCGATGCTCAAGCTATTACATCGTCGCCGGTTACCACTAAGACATCACGTTCAATAATCTCTCGGATTCGTGTAACTAGCAACCTCGACTTTCTGGAATCGGCTGTCTCCACTTCCCCAGACGCCAAGCCTGACCAAGATGTTTTGCCATTTAATAATCGTTTTAAACTATGGATGTACTAATAGGATAAATTTCCGTAGTACCTGGCTATTAAAATCTAAGAGGTTGTATTAATGGCCAATTCTAGGTAGGACTCAGGAAGTTAAGTTTTGGCGGTACCTCTTTTTACCAAACCGGAGATTGACGGCTATGAGCTAGCTAACTGCAAGGAACTAAGAACAACTACCTACCCTCGTAAACTCGGGCACACGTAACGGCGGGGATTTAATCATCCCAACCGGGGTTCCGGCCCGCACTGGTTGACTGGTTTGACATATCTACCCACCGCTAAGGTAGGTTGAGGTTATGTAACGTAGCTAGCCGACCAATCGCTTCTCGCCCCGAGTTTAGCTTCAACGGGGTTTAACATACATATGTATGTTAAGTCACCTCTAGCAATACTCGTAAAGCAGAAAACACTCCCCTTAGCTTATTTTATTTCTGCTTTCCTTTTTTCACCATTACTTACATACGGATCTGTAAGAACAAGTCGACGCGACACAGTATAGCAGTGTCGGCTCCGGTTGATTGATTTCGAAACATTCAAAGAGGCAGAAGGATCAAATATTAAAATTACCCAAGTGCCTGGCCCGGACCCCACTACCTTATATAAAGCTGGGTCAGATTCCTTGGAGAAACAGGGGTCAGGGCGACACTCGAAATCTGCAGGTACATTTGATATACATCGACGCTATCAAATACATAGATAGGACGTCGGTAATCGGTAATCTGGATGAGAAAAGCTAACTTGGATCAATCACTCCGATTAAACCGAATCTTTATACTAGTATAACATCGTTTATACTATAGTATACCTAACCAGCTAACACATCTATTTGCCATCTCGTACGAATTCGTTAATGAAGACGGAAAAAGGAACGACAGCCACCAATAAATGAGAGGCTCGTATTAAGTGGGCAGGTCTTGTTCGTACTTGGGAGGTCATCAAGGCTGTGCCCCCATGGCGCCCCCATGTAATAATCAACTTGCACCGCCCCTGTTTCTCTCAGGGCATTAAATCCGTCAGCATCCCGCGAGCCCGCCAGCCCGCCATCAGGATTGAAGAACTGGCGGGCGCTGGGTGTGACATCTTGACAGGTTGTGTGTGGCACAAATCGCCCAGAATGGTTCGTTGACCTGCAATCTTCGGCTTAGACCGTAAATCGCACATTACAACATTACACATTACTACACTACGACCCTACAAACCCCCCTCCAGCCAGGTTTTGCCAACGTTTTCTATCATTTCGACTCTCAATACGATTCATTCGTTTATTCCTTCGTTTTCTCCCCTTCTCCCCCCCTCCTTCGTTCTTGACGCCTACAGTCGTCGTCGCATTGCTATTCTACTGGTGCCTTTCGCTCGCTTCATCATCAGCACCCTTTGCGTCACGGAAACTCTTATTATATCTAATTCAACCCCGAACTCTCTCGCACACGTCATACATTGCGGAGCAGCGCTACGCGAATCGCCGTTTGTCTAGCCTAGTCGCGGCAGTATTTGGATTTATCTTAGTTGGTTCAAATACATACCTGGGAAATAAAGGGAAAAGCGGTCTCAATTGAAGATGAAGTTTCCGATGGGAGCGCCGCTTCTGGCGGTCATCTCCTTCGCGTCCTTCATCCTACCTGCAACAGCCGCCGAGCGAATACTTCAATCTACCTCTCTGAATAGTTGCCAGGAGAATTCGGGGTTTACTGCCAGCTTGTTCAATGTCGTCTACAGCCCTAGCGAAGGCAAAGCGCATGTCAATATCTCGGCCATCTCCACCATTGAAGCCACGGTCGTGTTTGATCTCGACATCACCGCCTACGGCTACTCCATCATACACAGGACTATTGATCCTTGCGAAGTCGGCCTGGCGGGTTTCTGCCCTATGATCTCTGGCAAATTAGGAGATCCTTTCGCCCTCGATGTTAGTCCCGACGCTACGTCCGGCATTCCTCAGATCGCCTACGATTTTCCCGACCTCGATGCCAAGGTAAAGATTTACATCAACGCCACTGACGGTCCCCAAGCCGGCCAAAGCGTCGCATGCATTGAGGCCTCCATCTCGAATGGACAAACGGTGGACTTGGTCGGTGTCAAATGGGCCTCCGCCGTAGTGGCTGGCTTAGCTCTTGCATCCTCCGCCTTCCTGTCCGGCCTAGGCCACACGAACGCCGCTTCGCATGTTGCTGCCAATGCGCTGTCCTTGACCAGCTACTTTCAGGCCCAGGCCATGGTCGGCCTTGTTGGAATTCCTCTGCCCCCGGTCGTACAGTCGTGGACTCAAGACTTTCAATGGAGTATGGGTATTATCAATGTTGGGTGGAGTATGTTAACCCTTCGCCTTGTCTTTGACAGAAAGAATTTGCGCGTGTCCTCGTGGTCGTCGGACGTTCATTTATCTTTCAAGCGCACTTTGTTACTGTGAGCAAGACTAATTTGTAACTGTTTAGTGGAACGCATCTTCACCTGGTATCAACGTTCGACTGGGGGCACAGCATCAACGCTCATCACACAGGTAGACCAACTGGCGACCGTCTCTGTCGATGTTCAAAAGCGCGCTCTTGATCTTGCAAGCCGCGGTGTCGCCATGCTGCCTCGTAGCGTCGTCGAGCACGGCTCCAATCTTCTGAAGCGGGTGAATGTCCAGACAGACTACGGTAGCTACGTCGTCTACGGTATTCAGCGTGTTGCCTTTCGAGCAGGAATCGAGAGCACGAATCTCTTCTTGACGGGGCTGGTCTTCTTTTACATCATTATGGCCTTGACCACCCTCTGTGTTATTGCTTTCAAAGGGTTTTGCGAACTCGCTACAAAGCAGGGGTGGTTAAAGGGCGACACATTCCTAGAATTCCGCAATGGCTGGCGTGAGTACCCCTGAATCGATATACGGCCGTCCTTCATCCAATAAATGGTAAGCGGACCGAAGCTAACTTGTATTCCTTACAGGCACCGTTCTCAAAGGCATCCTCTTTCGAATGTCCCTTATCGGACATCCTGCGATAACAATTCTTTCCTTATGGGAGTTCACCCAGAATGACTCTCCGGCGATAATGGTCTTGGCTGTGTTCTTCCTGCTCACCCTCAATGCCGTCCTAGCTTGGGCAGCTTACAAGGTCATCCGCATCGCACATCGCTCAGTTGCATTACACAGAAACCCAGCATATATCTTGTTTTCGGATCCTCAGACTCTTAACAAATGGGGTATGTAATCTGTTGTATTCTGTGACCCCTTAACAAGATACGGCGTAACTGGTGGGAATAGATAAGTTGTTACCATTACTAACTCGACGAATTGTAGGCTTCCTCTATATCCAATTCCGTGCCTCGGCGTATTACTTTATAGTCCCTGTCCTCGGATACACAGTCGTCAAGGCCATATTCATCGCTTTTGCCCAGAACAATGGTCTAGTTCAGGCCATTGCATTTATTCTCATCGAAGCTGGAGCCTTGATAGCAGCTGTGGTGCTGCGTCCCTGGATGGACAAGAAAACGAATTCTTTTAACATCGCCATTTGCGTCGTCAATTTCCTCAATGCCATCTTCCTCCTCATCTTCACAGATGTGTTCGACCAACCTGGACTCGTTACTGGCGTCGTGGGTGTTGTGCTATGGATTCTGAATGCAGTTTGCACGCTGGTGCTTCTGCTTATGCTGATTATCACTACCGGCATAGTCATATTCCACGGTAACCCCGATGGCCGCTACAAATTCATGGCCGACGACCGTACTTCTTTCATGAAGTCCCAGAGTCAGCTTGCTACCACTACCGAGCTCGATGCTTTGGCTATGACTGCCCGCGGTGAAAAGCCGGGATACTCTAACCTAGACTTGGACGACGACGGGGATTCTAACCCTCGTGATTCCCTATATCGGGGACAAGGATCGGGGACCGACTCGACGAGAAACTCCCACCACGCACCATCCCATTACGCGCCACCCCGCTCTCCGGTAGACCCGATTAACAGAACCGTCAGCCCGCTAAGCGCTTCCAACATTTCCATTGCGCGATCCCAAAACAATGCGAGCCCGGCCGGCGCCAAGCCGCCCACAAGCCCAAGGTAAGGAGATTCTGTTATAATCACCGCTTGACAAAGCCGTATGCTAACCCTCAATAGTCCTTGGCAACGTGGAGCAGGCTACGATCACTGAGGCCCTATCAATTCCGAGTAATATAGCACATCTCATATCACCCGTCTCATTGCAAATTACAAGAGACAGATGTGACATGCATCTACGACCGTATATCACCCTCATCTCAAGTACGATGAAGGGGAACAAGATTTAATGACTCTATTTGCATATACCCGACTGTGGTGCCTGTTCTTGGAAACCTAGGGAGTGGCCAGCGTGGGATTTTCAGCAGGAGCGGCGTTTTAGGCAGGAATGAAACATCTCGGAGCGAGGTGTATGGAGGACTTCAATTTTCTTTATAATTTTTTCTGTGGGCACGGGTCGAGCATACAACATAGCTTTCGTGTATAAAACTTTACGCCTTGACATAAGGTATGAACCAAGTTATCCATTTCCTACCATGCAACTCCTTAGCTGGGTTTTTCATTCGTCTCACGTCTCTAACCCTAGTGGAACCGCCTCCTGGCTCTAGACGTCTGGTTTGTTTCGCTATATGTGCAACTCTCCCAGCCTTTGATAATTGTTTGACCCCAACCTGTCTCGGCCGGATAGCATTCCTCCCAGATGAGGCCTAGATCCATAGTCCAGCCAGCTGCGCGAAAGGGGTTAGCAATCACTCCTTTTCGGGCGGTGCGAAGGCTATAGGAGGAATCGTATGGAGAGGTAGAAGGATTGCGTACGCTCACTGGTACCACCTCCGACTGTTTCGATAACCATCTCAAAGTTGAATTTGGTGGAGTTGTCCAAGTAGCCGTACAAGCAATTTGACCACTACATGAACACAGTCAGAAACGAGTATTGCAACATAAACCCGAATAAAGTAGTTTCTCGAACGGACCAGGCTGTATAAGGAAAACTCTCGAAGCTACTTACAACCAAATTGGGATTGTCAGCTGTAAAGTTGAAGTCGCCGTGGTATCCTTCGTAATTTTTGCCAGCGAGACCTGGATCCACGTCAAGATCAAGCTATGCAGGCTGAATCAGTGGTCCATCTATTGAGTTCTTTTTTTCCAGTAACAAAAGAATGGAAAACTCGAATCAAAAAAAATCAGCACGTCCAACTTACCAGGGTAGCCGAGCTCAAGTCTTTGACTATCGGGTACCTGATCGGATAGTAGTTTGTCTGGTGCTCGACACTGAGCTTGACCTTGGAGCGGAGCGAGCTCAGGACCTCGGTCCCGGACAGGTCGAGGAAGCCCGCGGACCACGTCACGTTCGAGATGGCGAAGCGGCGCGAGGGGGCGAAGTCCTCGAAGTCCACGGTCG
>JAOWAP010000096.1:0-10136 GCA_028565235.1 Hypoxylon lenormandii
CCGGCCTTGGCGAGCTTGCGGGAATACACGCCACTGCCGCAGCCCAGGTCGAGGACTCTCAGCCCGTCGACCGGACCAACGAGCCCAAGTACGGACGGGAATTCCAGATGCTGCCGAAAGGGTAACTTGGACCAATCTACGTACAGATCAGCTAACGAATCAAACTGACTGCCGTCCGCCATAGTGTGCTAAGAGTAGCCCTGCAGTTGTAACCTAGGGAAAATGGATCTAAGGGGTTTGTGGCGGCGATCGAGAGGTAAAGAGAGAATAACTCAGGGGCTCGCCTAATACAAATGCTAAAAGAGTTGGGTTCGAGTCTTGTTTAAACTGCCCCAAACTCCGAAAGAGAGAGATAGAGAGAGAGTGCCCAATATTTTGTGCACGAGACCTTCCTGGATCGGCGGACCTATCATCACTGCAAGACCACCCCCTGGGCGGCACAGTAGCCCGGGGTTTACGAATGTAAGCTCAGTCATCCTCACCCTCACCCTCGATACCCTATTCGCAGGGGTTTGATAGGATGTGAAATATGTAGTTGGTCTCGATAGCGTTGTAATCGTTAACTAGAAGCCAAACCAATCCTCGCGCTTTACTCGCTCAAACAATGGAGGTATTATACCGGGGTGTTATATGGTTATACTTGTCGCTATTATACTACTGATGATACTGTTTCTCCTAGTCTATCGGTCCGCTGTAAGCACTACTGTCACAAATATCAAATCAACAATGGGCAAAGTTGCGGATATGACTACTTAAATGGCAAGTGGTTGTAGTTTTGAACTGAATCAACAGCTCACCTGTATACGAATGAAATAGCACTGCTGGACCTTAAAAAGGCAGGCTGGTGTGTCTGAGGCGTTCTCCGCTCAAGAGCAAGCTATCGAGAAAGCTGCGGGATAGGACAGGACACTGATGCTATTTACAGTCAGGACAATAATCTTCCTTGGTCCATTTCCTCCAAGCGGTTAATCGGCAGTATATACTGAACTGCCAATATCAACCTCCTTCACTATCATCCAAGGATCAGAGAAAAAGCTACACCTAGCCAGGTAGGCAGGCATTAGCAACGCCTTTATCTTCAAAGAATGTTCAATAATATCCCTTCCCTCCCCATTTTCTTTTTCATGGATTCGAACCTTTACACATAACGAAAGCCATTATCACTTGTCATAAGCTATCGCTTTTCATTGTGCGTTCACTCTATCTGCTTCGGCGATCGACTCTTCGCGTCCGAGTCCTATTTTCCTTCCACTGTTCCATCGGCATGCTCTCGGGTCTCGGCCTCAACTGCAAAACATGGATTAGGTGTTGTTGGTTGAGTGTGGAGTGATATATGTGGGGCTCTGGAAAATATTCAGCAAAAAGGGGTATTAGGGGTGAGGGCAGGTACCAGCCCATTTATATTCAACACGTCCAAGCAGCTAGGATAGCAATTTCCAGTTGCATAATTCTCATTTGGATATTTTTGCTGGCCAATGAGAAAAAATAAGAAATCCACGTACAAGGATTTTTATCGAAAGTCTAATCAGCAATCCTGATAAAACTAGGTACATAAGGTCAGCACCAGCTTTAAAATATCTACTAATATCTTAGCATCTCAGTATCATTTGTAAGTTTAACAAGTGTTAATATACGTACCTCAGATGTGAAGGTAGCGACGACGAGGTCGACGACATCTTCACTTTGCCTTAGTCATCCCTGGTAGACCCACTTCTTACCTTATTCGGACTTATTCTACCCCAAATACACCCGGTGTACACGTACCACACTTGGACCCTTTGGGTGCTCATTACGTGATGGCTACCTTATTAATATAACGGATATTGCATCAACACTAGCACTAGCTCTACCACCCGCACCATCGAGGAAGGCAAAGAGAAATAGTTAGGTGTGCATGGACTGTCAATACAGAAGCTAGATGTCTGCTGAGATGGGAAAAGGCTACCTAAACGAATCAGGTTTAGAAGCCGGCCCTGCATATTATATCTGTCGAGGGTCACGAGGCGGAAAAGCCGATACTAGGAGTAATACTCATGAAAATATTGTTGGATCAATTCCCATCCCACGATTCCGTAAGTTTTACATCCAACAACTACTTCCCCATCGTACCGTGGTACTTATAAACCCTGCAACGACTCTGGCCACGGAAATATGACGTCTTGTAGAGAACCCCTGGAGAAGAAGCATAACCCAGCGATCCATCGCTTCGTGAACAATCTAGGCAACCATTTACCTCGACGTGCTGGTATGTGTTCTGGGTTGTCTAAGTCGACTTCCAGGGAGACATGCTTGTCAACGTCGTTGAAATCAGATATTCGAGAATCTTCCTTCTTAGAGCGAACCGAAGTAAAGACATAGTCCTGATCCTTAAAGTCCCGTTCGAGAACGAAGATGGCGTTACCAGATCTCGGACCCCCGACTAGACGTGCAGTACAGAGCATCTTGCCATGGTCAATAGCGTCTACTAGTACACTTGCCATCTGGGCCATCCACTCTTGTGAGAACGTCTGAGATCGTGAGGAATTGTAATTCAGGCCGATGAAACGTTCAAGTCGTTTGGCTAGTCCATTCTCACCAAGGATGGTCAATTTTCTGGCAAGCTGTCCCAGCCGCCAAATTTCCCAGCGTTCTCGGCTATCTGTTGAGCCCATGCTATTTCGACGTTTGGAAGGACGCCAAAACCATTTCGTTCGGATTAACTTGTCGAGTTTCCACAGGTGGCCTCTTGTACGGATTCCCTCCTCTGTCAACTTCACGTCGACGAGTCGACACCCCTTGTTATAAGTCAGAGCTTTATCTGAGAAAGGTGACTGCAGCGCGTCGAAGAACTGCATTTCGAGAAATTTAATAAAGGGCAAGGCTCGTGCCGCGGAGACGGAGACAGTCTCATCGGGATGGTTTGACAAAATCTCCCCGTTCAAAAGGCAGAGTGCAAGCATCGACATGGCCAGACTATGCCCCTTGGCTCGAAGATGCGCACTATTCAGCCGCACGGAGTACTGGCAGCAATTGGCAACGATAGGTAGGCGATCCCACAGGTTCGCAAGATCTCGGGTTGCAAGGTCCGCAATTATTCTCGGTGACATTGATTGCGGTGCTATGTTGTCACCATCTTCACTTTCGTACTGGAGCAAGATGGTGTATCTGCCAGCTCTCGATAAGATATGGTCGCATAAATATAAATCGGGAGGTAGTGATTGGTGTCTTCGGTAGGCGATGCAGAGCTTTGTTGCCTCTTCGTGAAACTTGACGGAGTTGATACACAGCTCTTCTTTTATAGACTCCATGGACTCGGGCTTCGAGCCCTCCAATGTCGGGTGATGGGGTATGAGGAGATTCATGTTCCTGCCAGCTCTATAATTCTCTTGGAACGTCCATCCTCTTGTGAACCACAGGTCTGATGTGATGTCGTACAAGAGTTTAAGCGCACTCAAAGCTTCCTCTAACGACGTGTTTTGGGAAAGTCGAAGCCCGTTACTGTTCTCCTCAACCAGCTGGCCACACAGAATCTGTACGAGGAGTTGTAACTCTATCATAGAGTTGATGGGGCGAGTAAGTAATGCAAGTGAATGTTTGCTCCGACTGTATACTCGATCCATCGCGTTCACCCCTACCTCCTTCGCATCTCCTTTTTGCTCGATGCAGTGCTGGTCAATCCAGAGAAGATCCACTTCAACGTGCTCCATGTATTTCTTCGCTCGCGTAAAGACGCTATCTCTTACGGGTGACCGTTTGAGCAGACCTGACCCCATTTGTTGAACCGAGTAGCCCCCCTTATGGAGATTAGTCTCTAATGGAGACGGCTTCCAGGTGTAAGAAAGGGCCACATAGTCCGACCGTTGATAGGTATTGATCTTTTTCCGGGACAAGATCCTGTCGTTTCTTTCGGGGAAATATAAACACTCCAGGTGTGTGATAAATTCTCGAGACTTTTCATGTTCCATCTGGGCACGTTGGATATCCTCCAGCTGCGTTGTGATTTTGCCCCTGGAACGACTTGCGCCAAATCTCCAAAGCGAGCATTGCATGCCATCGGCCTCTTCACGAGTAGTAGACATACTAGAAGACTTATGATACCCTTGGTTAGGTATCTTCGAATGTGCTTCGATGAAAAAAGCAATGGCTGTGATATGCAGTGGTGTCGCTTAGCGCGACCAACGCGCCCGTGCACGAGCGAGCGCGTCAGCTCTCGTAACCCCGCTCGGTCGCTCTTGGGTAGCATTCATTCATTCGTCGGTGATGCCTAATAAGATCTAATGGCGGAATTAGCTACCTGTGTGTTGTGGCTATCTCTTTCGTTGGTTGGCTCTCTGGGTTATCTACTATCTGTCCCTGGCCTGCGAGAAAGACCCACCGGCGAACCCTGTTACGAGCCGTGGCGTCGATGGGTTTCCTGGTTTGAAGGTAACAACAGTAACGTGTAATGATTCAAGAGTATACGGATGCGCTCGAAGGATTTCTCCCATATATTCAAAGGATTGAATCTATGCTTAGAATAGCAGCTAGAGAAATCAATTACAAAAGGAATGAAGCCTTCCTTATATCCTCTATCTGCTTGTATGGGGACCAAGGGACCAGCTTGGTCCCATAGTCCCATGGACCAAGGGACCAGTCTGGTCCCTTGGTCCCAGTGGGCCCTAAGGGGTGTCACGTGACGGATCACGTGACCCCTTCCCTTCCGGGGCCCACACCTGGTCACGTCTTGGGCCTTAAGCCACAAATCGTGACACGGAAATTACTAATACTATAACTGAGGTAGAGCAATAATCTCAGTTCAAGGTGACAACAGCCGGTTTTCTAATATTCTCATTAGAAAGATTCAAGTAACTCTCCGTATTATACCAAAGAGTGACAACAGGTATAGATTGATAGCTGGAGTAAGGATTGACTAACTACAAAGAAACTCTTCCATTTCCACTTTCTCGTCACCGCCAAGGACCTCTTGTCTCGCTGTGATTTTCCCAGACTCGCCGGTCTGCTTCAGTCTCCCCAGATAGAACCGTTGACACGTCATGTAACTCGCCAGAGCAGGCCACTGAGCTGTTAAGTTGCAACGCCCAGATCTCCAAACCTCGGACCCCATGACAACTAGACTAGGTCTCGCGACAGATGAACTTAACGGGTTTTGCTACCCTACGCCAATCCAACACATCTGCTATGTAGGCTAAGAGCATTGCGCGTCAAAGTCTCCGGGGTTCCCATAGATGTCGCATGAAGCACTGGCCACGGAGGAACCGCAGCTGACACAGCTCCCTTCACAGCAAGGGGAGGTAGGCTCCATACATTCGTACGAGCAGTACGATTGATAGTACTCGCAGATTTCTGTTCGACGTTAGAGGATGATACGAGAAATAACTTGCAAGAAAATAGCTACGAAATTGAACATACCAGCGCAGACTTGGTCGCCAGAACAGTCGTCACGGGTGCTGCATGCCGCGGCATACGAGCTGAGCGACAGCAAAGCGATAGAGGCGAGGATGCTGTAGCGCATTTTGAAGGATACACTGAAGCAGTATAGCAGATTGTTCTTCTTAGTTGACAAAGTTCGTTCGTGATGAAACTTGGAGGTAAATGGCTTGGTCGAGTATCTAACCTTTTGACAGAAGAATGAGGCTTTTATATGCTTCACTTGTGCACGTTTGAGCATTTGAACATCTGAACGGAATCAATATTAAATTGGACCATCTCGACATCGGATATCCGTAGCATCCACACGAAGAGTCTTGCTGGCTTAGTACATAGTATGACCCGGTAAGCAAGTTCGTATTATCCTGGCCAGACTTACAGGTTGAACCGAAAGGGGGGATGTGGGTGGCATCAACGAAAGCCTATTCCAAAGTCCTATAATGTCGATCTCAAACGGACAATAGGTTAAGATATAGTAAAGCCCCTAGTCAATAGGAGCATTAGTTTCGACTATTCATGCCAATATTCAAAGACGAATAAACTCCTAAATAGAATTCCCTCTATAGTTCATACAATGTTGCGATTTCATTTGCGTGTCACAACATTCAGACATATCGAGAGTTCCGAGACCATAGCTAATGGTATCCATCTGTATCAACTCGAGATAATATAGGTAAGACGCGGCATAACAAGAGTTAAGCTTACATCTCACTGCAGATCGCATGCAGCTCCGGCAAGGCTTACGCGGCGGATGATGGGGCTAAACAGCCAAACAAATGCTTTACTTTATCTCATAGGACTTGCGTAGACGGTTGGGCTAAGGGTAATACACGGGTTTTAGGCCTAAGCTTCAGTGGTCCTCGAAAGTTGTCACATACGAACCAACGTATGGCAGAGCCTCATTTCTCTGCTGAATATTTAGTTATGTAGATCGAACTCCATACGTTTTTAGGATTACTTACAAATTGAAGCATACGAGCATGTATTCTTTTGAAATGCGAAAGACCGCCAATAGAAATGTGATGCGTCTCCCGCGTAAAACAGCTGATGGGCTCGGACGCAGTATTCCGGCTTTAACTTCCACCGAGGACGGCATACGGCCTCATGTTTTCTTTCATTGACGCGTAATTCGTCTCTCGCACATTGCCCCATAGGGACTAGAGGCGTCTCACCTCATGTCCTACGTAAAGCGGATAACATAGGTACCTTTCATGCATCGCGCAGTTACTATATGCCGCAAATGGATGCCCCTTTGAACATATCAGTATCCAATCCAGCTAATAGAGGCTGCGGGCTTTGATGTCAGGCATTCAAGTGCGATTAGTAGTCGAGTCAGAGATCATAGGTAACCTTCGATAGAAACGACTACATAAAATGGACAAAGAGTTGCCGCCAAAAGCTGTCTGGGGCCTGGATCTTGAGGCGATGCGGAAAAGATCAACAATATCAACTATGCATACAGGCTCATCATCATACAAAGCGGATGGTGTTGGGTTATCAGGGTATGAACCAAAAGCCTTGAAGAGCTATCTGCTGTTCGTGCGGAGACAGCGGAGAGCTGCCATACAGTTGAGGTGCTCAAGATTCTCACGGCACTGATAGTTTGTAGCGAAGTTGAGTTCCAGGTCACAGAATACTAGCCACTTCGCAAATGCTCGAAAAGCTTCTGACATAAACGCTGCCCTAATTATCCCTAGCCCCCACAGCGTCGCTCTCAAAATGAATAAGAACTTTCCACGGAATACCGTCCATAGGCCATCGAAATCTACCCGGACGCCGGCGAAGCGTCTGACAAAAGCAGTCCGTAGCATCCATTGCACCAGAGCTGGTCCCACTTCCCTTCCTTGATAGCAACAAGTTTTGCGGTTTTAGATTTCCGACAGCGGCAGCAGGTGAACTGTTTGACCGCAGCCAGCCGGTACTGTTGCAATGTCCCACGCGGCGGATAGGTCTTGATGACATTGAACTCAGGCGGAATCGATCCTACTTTGTCGCCTTGAGATGCAGGTCGGTCAGCCTCAATCTTATCACCATGCAATATCGCTTTCGTAGTCGCATCTTCTTGCAGGCATGCTAGCAATATTTTACAAGCATTGGCCAGGAGAGTAGGTGAGTTACCATGTAGGTTATCACTGTTCTGAAAAGTCTCACGAGACCCCCCTTGACTGGAAGTGGCTGGAGAAACAGGTTTCTCTGAGGGCATTGTCACTGTGGTTGGCTTGATTCGGTATGGTATAAGATATTTAGAAACTTATGTCGCTCGTAAAGCTAAGAGACAACAGAAGGACCGCACTAATATGATTCTCCCGTTTGTATGATTTTCTATGACGGACCTTCCTTTTGACTGGTTGTGTCCTGAATATTTTTCTAGATTTTGTGGCTTCGTCATGAGTCACCAGCTGGTTGGCTCGGGCCTGAAATGGCGACGTATAGGAGCACGTGGCAGGGAAACCGGGCGGGAGACTGCTGCTGAATCATGGCGCTGATTCGTGTGATAAGGAGGTTGTGTTTAGGCAGTGCCACTCACTCATTGGGTACCGCAGTTTTCACTATCGGCATACTAGCTGTGCAGGATAAGTTTCATGAGGAACAAGAGGTTCGGTGCGCATTCAAACTTGGACCAAGTTGAGACGGCGATTGATGGATCCTGCGGCCCAAGCAGCTGTGGCGTAATCCGGAGAGGTAAAACGAGTCAGTCTTAGAGTCTCGCTCTACGCCGTATTCTTTATGAGATAGAGCAGGAAATCGAATACTACAATGCGGTTATAGGACGCGGCGGCCGGGAGACAGTCTGAGATGGCGTTTGCCGAGGCGTTAGTATGATAGGGGCGGGGGATAGTAACATGATCGACTTCCTGCTGCCTGTAATTGTGGCCATATGAGACGGGCTGCCACTGGTTGTCCTGGCCAATTGAATAGGCGCGCAATTAAGAGAAAGAAAAAGATGCAAAGGCCATGGCTGCTCGTCCAGGCGAAATATAGCTCTCATTGTGATACATCATACACTTGATTGCTGGATGCGGGCCCCCTAACTGCGGAGGTCCACTTTTCGGACCGACCCCTTTTTCGTACCCCCAAAACGAAAGTAGTCGTCCCTCCCCCTGAATTTGTTTCGACCCACGGGCCATTATATACGTGGTTTCCATGCGCTACAAAAGACTATACTCGTATTAAGATCTTTAGAGTGTGCAGACCTCGATAGTTTCTGTTGTAGGAGCTTCGCTGGTGGCGCCTAGCCACGATGTGTGGGATGTATTTTTATGGCGAGGAACAGTCAGGCGTGTTGACGTCTTTCCTTTTAAAGAATTGAAAGTGTCCTTTGCGCTCCCAATTATATTTCGTCTTATCCGTATGCAAGTAGGTATCTTTTAGATTGACTGTGAAGCACGGAATAACAAATTGGGCAAACCGCTTCACCCTACGTATATGTTATGTATATGCGGGAGACGGAAATTCACATGCCCCTGGGCAATTTTTATGAATCGTTGACGTAGCCATATCAAGCAGACTATCATATTTGCATCTCAGATATCACATAACCTAGGCGCTCTGATTTATGACCGGCTGGGCGCATGATGATTGTCTCCAAATGCTACAATGTAGCGGCAGCCTGCATAGTCGTGACGCTGACATAGACATACCCCGCGAGACAACAGGTATAAGGAGAAAGCGATGGCGCAGTGGAAATAGACTTAGAGAATCCTTTTGATCCATTGCAACTCACAAGAAACCCGCAACATACAAGTAAATACACCATCATCAGACATCGATCAAGATGCCGGGCAAACACGAGATGTCCAAGTCAGATGCATCCCGCATCCAATCCGCCCAAGTTTGTCTTTCCATGCTACTCGCAGCTAGCTTGACTCTCTCTCTCTAACCATGGCATCTCTAGGCTAAAAGCGGCGGCGACATGACTTCAGGAGGCTTTGCAGCTAGGGCCCAGGGCGCTGGAGACCGAAACCAGAACGCCTCGGCTGGTCGGCAGAATGTTGGATCGGGCGCAGGTGGCCGGTCCGGCAACAATGGAGGTTCCGCCCGCAGTGAAGGAGCTAAGAAGTAAACTTGCAAAGAACTACGACTTGTGACGAGAAGTGATATCGGAAGGTTACTATCAACACAAGGTTGCGTTCAGTGTAACAGACACATTGGAATGATACGCTCGTTTGGCCCTCTAACTCAAGTGATAGTCTCGTATTAAGCTTGTGACTTCAGTTCCGAATCGCCGTAGTGGTCAGTTGCTGCAGTAATCAATGTGTAGGTTGTTAACTGCGGTGATGAGGTACGTCAAGTATACCAATACATATTCCAGCCCTATTTGACATAGATGCTACATGTACCAGACCTTAACACCAGACTCTCCACAGTACAGGCGACACCATACCGTGTACCATGTCTAAGTCTTTTCCTTTATACCTATAAGCCCGTAGCCCCTATCCATGCCCCTTAGCCTCCTATCTTAGCAATGAGGTCTCCGTGACTCCTATCTAGGCCGCGAGGCTCGCCTCAGTTCTCGTGGGGTAATTTCCTAAGTTCGTCGAGCTTAGTGAGAGTTCAATCTTGCTCTTAGCTTGCCGCGTATGCTGCAATGACCTGCTCGATTTGCCGATGAAGAGCGTCAGCTGCTCGAAGGCAGCCCGACAGGCCACAACCACCAGCGACTCTTCATAGCGCGCTAAGCGGTGCTATAACGATGACTGGCAAGCCAACCGCCCCTGCAGGGCCGGCTA